>CADDXX010000610.1:332278-373467 GCA_902810485.1 Alauda arvensis
GGGATGGGATGGGATGGGATGGTCTGAGTCAAGCAGGTGGCTGACTGAGGTCAGCTCTCTAAGCAGGAAACACCAGTCTTTGATGTGAGAGAAGGGAAGAGGGTGCCAGGATGTCCCAGATCTAACGACTCCTGTCCGCATTCACAGCAGCCATGAGTGCTTACAAAGACAAAATACTAATGCGTGTGCTGGCTGAATGCTCAGGCTCAGTGAATGCTGAGAAAGCAAAGGGGCTTCAGCTATTTTGAAGACAACAAATCCAGACAAAAGATGCAGCAAAGCCGACTGTACCAGCATATGCCACAAAAAGTTAGCTCCTCGTCCTTTGTAGGCAGGATGGGCTGCAGCTGCAGCGCAGGGGGAGCGAGGGGGGGCTGAGCAGGAGTGCAGCTGCTCCCATCACGTGGAGAGAGCCCACTTGGCACCTCCTGGGGAAGGCTCAGGAAAGAGGAGGGAGAGAGGGAGGGAGGAGGCTGGCCCCAGGATCTGTGATACTGCTGCTGACGGGAAGCAGATATGTCTGATGAGGGACAGCAAGCGCCAGGCTGCACATCAAGGTGTTCCTGTGCAAATTGCTGCCCAAGTGAAAAAAAAAAAAAATTGGGAGCCTTGAAGGTGATTAAGTTGATGCTGGCTGTATGGAGATTTAAAAAGACTCTTGTGCTGTCCTTGAGGATACCTGAAGTGGTTTTTGTTCATTTGGAAAATGCAACACTTTATTAAGGCTGTTGATTTACCACCAGTTGAGCTGGAAGAATAATGTATGGAAAAAAATGGAATTTTTTATTTTTCTTTTTAACCCCAGATGCTTAATAAACTTATTCTCAAACAGACAAGCATATATATTACAAATTAAAATGGGATRTTTGGGAAGCAGCAAGTGAATCTGGATGGAGAATCCTTCGTATTTCATTCTGGAAGCTATTTTGCAGATTTTACAGATTATCCATCAGGGTTCAACACACAGCAGTGCTACAGGACAGGAGYGATATTCTTGAAGAATTTAAGCACATAAAGTTAATGATGTGAGAACAGGTGTTCASTGCTGTAGTTGATGGGGAGGAGTTTGGTATGCCATCTATATAAGGACAATATGARCAGGGAGAGATTAAAATGCATATGGGTAGCAACAAAGAGACAGAATACCAAATAGCAGAGATGCCATGTGTGTGCCATGGTGTGATCCTGAAAAGGGTTAAAAAAGGTGCTGCTGCTAAGGTTAAAGCTGTAATTCAAATGCAGATTAAAAAAGAAAGAAAAAAAATTAAAATCAAGCAATGGATGCTGCCAGGTGCCTGAATGCTCATATATTACCTGAATGAAGGAAAGCAGCTACAGCATAAAGCAGACAGAGTAGAGGTGATGGCACGGCAGTCCTGGCACCATCCAGCCAAACACTTGTGACCTTGCTGGGAGTGACCCCTCTGACCTAGCAGTGGGTATTGCTGAGAGCATCCTAGCACCAAATGGTGGCTTCTTAGCATGGGGATTGCGATTAATAGTGGATTTGAGCACTCAAGTTAATGCAATTTCCATTACTAGACCTTTTTATTGTTCCCTGCAACTTTCTCAAATTAATTCTRGGTTTTCTTGCTCGAGCTTTCCTCATGAGTGACTTGTTGTTTGAAGGGGTGGGGGAGGGAAAAAAAAGCAGGAATGCAACCAGAAATCCAGCCTCCTTTTTKATTCTTACAGAGGGGTTTAACCAAATGCAACMATTTGACCTGAATATTCCAAATGAAACCAAACAGATTTTGTTCAGCCATAGCACAATCTCATAAATCTCTGGGGAGCAATCCAAATTCCAAGAAAACTGAAGTAATTCTTTCTGTATAGACATGGCAATACCAGACTAATAGGCTGGGGAGTAGCTACCATACAGCTGTGAACATATTCAGCACCTTTTAATTTTTTTTCTCCCCATCTTTTCCTCCTGGGCTGCCTCTGAGCATCATTTCAAACTCCACTGAAATACATAAGCTTAAGCTTTACTGAAATGTCCAGGGCAAATAGACTGGAGGATACAAAACCTCTCAATGGCACAGGAGAAAACACTTGCTGTGAATACAGACAAAGGAACTAAAGAGGGGATAAGGACCTCAGGCTGCTGGAATCTAATGTCCTTTTCTGTCACTGTTGGGTCTTAATAATTGGTGTTTATCAAATGTTGCTTTGTCATATTATTAGTTGAATTTGCTAATAGTGAGGCTGATGCTTATAACCTGTCTTACCAGCACAGGACTGGGATGAGAATGTCAATATGAGTTTGCCTTAAAAAAATGGAAATAAAAACAATGGGCAAAAGCATTTGGTGGAAAGAGAACTGATGCTGTTGAGAAGTTGAGATCAGAGACACAGGGAGAAGAGGATCTTGAACCTGCTGCCTAACAAGATTGCAGCTTCTTAGACATGTGTGTTTCTCCTCAAGCAACAGTACCTATTTTTAATGTACTGGAGCCTACCTATAGCTCCAGCCTGCACAGCCTGGCGTCAAACAAAGCCCAGAAGTACACATTGCCTGGAGCAMAACAGGATGTGATGATAGGCTGAGAAATCTGCAGAAAACACAAAAGATCAAGCCAAATCCTGCACCTTGCTGTTCATTTTAGCTGAGAGATTAAAATACCAGCAGAAAAGAAAGAGATGGAGCAGATGCAGCATCTCCATGGGGCTTCTTCTCACAGCCGCTTTCCCGTCCCTGTCTTGTGCTTTCTCATCCTCTGGAGTGCCACGGCAGCCCCAGTTACTAAAAAGGCACACRGCAGCACCACAGCGTGCTGGAGAGGCTGCCCGTGGGGGGCACTGGAARGATGGATGCAACCCGAGGCAATTCAGAGAGACACTCGTGTCCTCTCTGGAGGACATGGGACTGCCCCACTTTGGGACAAGGAGCCATCTGCTCTTCARTGCAGAAAATCCCAGCTTCCTGGTGCAGGATGACCTCCAGGCTCTTTCTGGAGAGRCAGAGGGGATGTTCCATGCAGGCTGGGACTCACAGGCTGGGTAGTGAGCAGTGGAGGAGGGAGAGGTTTGGTGGCCCTCCTCCCTCTCCTGGACAGCACTGCACTTATCCCACTTTCATTGTGCCTGACCTGTGATTTCATAGGGATACCTGGCTGCATCCTGRTGAACTCAGAGCCATTGTCACCATGCAGACCTTCTCTGGCAATGACACCTCCTTCTGCCTCGGGGGAGAGAGCCAGGTGGGCTGGGGGACCCATCACTCTGTCTTACATAAATTTAGCAACAACAAAAAGGTTTCACTGAACTGGAAAAAAATGCTCAGCAACACAGGAAATAGGTAAAGATTAATTTTACTTCAAAGAAGATAATTTAATTTTGTTTTGCCTTGTGAAGCCCTTAAATAAATAATTTCCAAAGTGAAACATAATTTTAAAACACAGAATTGAGTTTTTTTCATTTTGAAAATTGTAGATACTTTCATTTGAAAACTCCAGATTAAATGCYGGTGAATTTTTGTTTTATTTGTCAAAGCTACTCCCCAAAAATATAATGAAATTGGCAAATTGCTCCAACTGACTTTGAAACAAAGCTGCCCCACCACTAACAAAGAGCATAACTTTGGTCCTTCAGCACGCAGGAAGCTTTTATTTCCATTCATCACTCCCTAATGTGCATTAAAAATTGCACATAAGATATAATTATTGAGCTGTGTAATCCTTGCATAGTGGGAAAAAGAAGAATGATGAAGTGTATCTGCCAGGCTCGATCCACATCAGTCACTGGCTTCCTGGGTAAATTCCTTTCCCAGCTGTAGTCAACAGCAAAACTCTCAGCAGCACTGGGAGTTCAATRTGTTTGTTTTATTTTGTTATATTTTCTTGTTCCTGAATGTTCTTTAAAAGCACCACTTTTTAACCTGAAAATTTGGATCCACTGTGGGGGAAAAAAAAATCCCCAWAAAACAACCAGAGCACCCTGAAGCTCCTCGGGTAGCAAATGTACTTTGGAGGCTGCAGATCTGTATTGTGATGCTGCCATGGTGTGGGCCCTTCAGCCCACAGGTACTGGGTGCTGTGATGCCAAGCCACTGACAGCAGCGTGCCAGCTCCAGCACACGCCTGTGACACCCCCACACACGAGTGCACTCACACACACACACACACACACACGTACACACGTACACCCTCCCAAAACACACCCACACAACAAAGGAACCGTGTGTGCCTTCTCCAGCCACCCTGCTCTGTGCTGTCCCCACCATGCAGCTCCCACCTGAAACTCCAAGATCACTTAAAATAATTCTTCTATGGCTTTTAAAATKCTAGTTCAATTATTTGCTTTTGTGTCTGTATAATTATTCTCTTATCGACGATGTTTTTCTCTCTCATTAATTTCCCCTTTTTTTTTCCTTCTTTTTTGGGGGCTGTATCAGAGCTGGAAGATGCTAATTAACCCTTTGCATAACAGGGTCCCTGGCAYGCACCATCACCTGGTGAAGGTGGGACTGTGAGGAGGAGGAGGAGGGGAGGGAAGAGAGGAAGATGACACAACAAACAGGAGTCTGCAGCAGCCGGTTCCAGACACAACATCTGCAGAATGAGGCCATTTTTCTGTAACTCTAATCTCATAATTCATTGTTTGTGCAGTGTTGGTTACAGTAGCTGAAAGGGGGGATAACAGCAGGTCAATTTGGCAGAGAAGCGCATTTGAATCTTCAATGAGGGACTAGCCCACCTTCTGATGAGCTGTTGAACCATGGCCAGAAATAGAGAAAATAAGCAGGAGAGTGACTTAAAAGGAGAGACAAGACCCCTTAAAATTATATAAACATGCTAGAAAGATTTATTTCTTTGAATCCGTGGGGGTGGCAGGCATTTGGCGAGCACCAGGGTGATGTGACAGCCTTTTCCTTGCCACTGCTGCTCTTTGGGCTTCCGTGAGAGAAGGCTGCTGGATCAGCTCCTGTGGCCAGGGACTTGCCAGCAGCACCATGGCACTGCCTTATGCAAAAGGGAAAAAAAATATATATTTTTTTCCCCTCCCCATTACGTATAAGGATGCTGGAGCCCAGTGCAGGCGGTTGTGTGAGAGGTGTTGGTTAATGTTAGTGGCTGATTACTAAACTTCTTGCTTCGAACCACAAAACCCTAACATGTCAGCCTAAATTAGCTAACAGCAAGGGAGTGTCCTTCTCGGTTTGCAGGCCACAGCACATCTGCTCTTTGAAGAAAGAGAATGAGCAAAATAGGGTTGGCTGGTTGTTGGTGGTTTGTTGTTTTTTTTTTTTTTGTGCCTCCCCTCAGCCTCCCATTTGTGCGTGTGTTCATAAATATCCTGATGAGAGGCTGCCTCTGTGGTTGGCGTGTGGAAAGCGGGGAAGGAGGGTGAATAAAGAGCGATTCTCCACCCGCGTGGGGGACACCCTTCCTCCCCTCCCCGCCACCTCCTCTTCCTTCCCCTCCCCTCGCTATTTGACCTTGAGTTCGTTCTCTACTCCCGTTCCCCTCCTCCCCCTGCCCGCTTGCATCTGGTATCCGAGACAGGCTGGTGCAGCTGAGGGGCTGAAAATCCCCCTCCCCACAGCCCCATAACCCCTGCTCCTGTGGGARGACCATACCCTGGATGCTCCCCGTGTGTCCCCCACACCTCCCCTGCGAGCCGGGGCTGAGGGTCGGGACGCAGCCCGGCTCCCCAGCACGGGTGTCCTGCACTGCAGCGCTGCCACTCGTCTCCCCCAGTCCGCTTGTCTTTTCCAGCAGCGTACTGGGGAACAATGGGCAGCCTTGTGCTGGCCCAGGCTGCTCGTCCCCGTCCTTGCAGCTGGCGCGTCCACCGGTGCTAAGCTCCAGTGAGCAGGATCAGCTGAAAGCCTCATTCCCCTTCACCCTCTTCAAGGGCTTGCCTATCCGCTGGGGCCGCTATCGGTTACACGAAACATTTGGTTTGCAATGGCYTGTTTGTGCTGGAAGGCAGAGGGCTCTTCCAGCAGTGGGCAGCGATCCTCGGCAGAAAAAGCTCGCCCTGTGTTAGTTTACAACAGTTTCACCCACACAGAAAAGTACAATGGAGACAGATCATGCACAGTGACAGGCTGCCGGCGGCTCCAGGGGATCCATAATTTATGATGTTTTTCTTACCGATCCGGTTTTGGATTTCACAAGCAGGCCCGTTTCCTTCCCATTTGTTGCTTCCTTCCGTCCTCTTTTGGAGAAACTGAACACGGGGCTCMAAAGGAGCGGCAGTGGCAGCAGGCACCTGGCTCTCCCATGCGGCCGGGTTTGCACGGCGCAGGTGGCGGTGCCCTGGCCTCACCTCGCYACCCTGTATTTGTTACGGAGAAGGGTGCGTGCCCTGACACACCTCGCTGTAGCTCCGCTTCCCCACAAACAGTGGCAGCCCACGCAGTGCTGCCCCTATCAGTATTCAGGTTCACCAGGTCCCCTGGTAAAAGCAGAACTGCCAGGATGCCCAGCAACTGGCTGGGTAATTAAAGGTAAAGAGGTTAATAATGGCTTTTAAGGATTGTTCTTACTCAAATGAAAAAGAATCAAAACTTAATCTACCATCCATAATCTAGCTGTTTCTCTCTTGCCAGAAATAGATGCACCAGGGCAAGTTGAGGGCAGTCAGATGCTACCTCTGCAGCAAGCATGGATGTCACAAGTCACATCCAGACACAGAGATGCAGAGCTGTGGGTTTGTCCCTGTTCCAAGCCTGAGCCCTTCCTCTGGGGAACTCCGCAATTTCAGATCTGGAGATGGATGTTTTGGCTGAAGCCTATAACCACCACAAGCTCCTGGTCCTGCCTGCTCYGTGTCCATGCTCCCAACCTACTCACAACCGTAGAAACCGTCCAGAAGGCCACCAGCACAGAGGTGGCAAAAGAACTAGTGCCAATGTCCCACAGGCCGCCACCCCAGCCAGGCACAGGCTGGCAGTGAGGGTGTGGGGTGTGTGCCCCAGCCCCACRCCAGGGCTGCCCGCCCCGCTGCAGATGGCTGGGTCATCCGGTGGCTTGGGAATGACCAAGTAAGGTTAAAACCACAGTCACTGTGGTTACCAGCGCTGTGATTAGTCACACAGTGAGTGATCCAATTATAGCAACCCCTCCCCCGCAGCACCCTCCACCTCATCTGTGCAAAAGGAAAAGCCCAGGCCTCCCTTAACTCGATTTCAAGGGAAAGGAGCTGAAGTTGGATAGGGAGAAGCAGGAGGTCGGGGGAGGTGCCAGTGAGGTGTTGGTTTCCAAGCCCACCATGGATTACAAGGACAGGAAGCCCTGCTTGCTGCTGTGCTGGGGCGCTGTCTGAAGTGACACAGCTTTGGGGGCGGTGGGGACCCTGCAGCCAGGGGGATGTCAGAGGGGGCAGTGGTGATGTCACCATGTGGTCTTGGCAAGTTGGTCCATCTCCTGCCGTGCAGTGCAGTTTGCTGAACCTGGGGCTGCTGTCCTGTTGCTTCTGGAACACCACAGCTCTGCTTCCTTCTTTCTTATTTTAAAAAACTATTTCAAGCAATTTCAAATACTCCACCCGACAGGCCTTGCAAATGGCTGTGGTTTTTAGAAACCGACTTCCCCTCYTCCAGACCCTCCCAGCCAGGCACGAAAAGGGGATGAGGGAGACCAGGCTGCTGGCCCCATCTTCCTCTACCCCAGCTGGCGCCGGGAGCAGGTGACAGGCACCTGTGTCCCTGCGCCACCGGGCGCCCCCGGGCTCCCTCCCTGGTGGCCACTGAGGTGATGCGAGGAGCGGGTGGGAAGCGGGGAGGGAGGGAGGGAGGGGAGGCATTAATTTGCTTCTGTGGGAGGCGGTAGTGCCTGCCCACAGGGTGTGGGGCTGGGCACCACCTGGGCACCCTAAGCCACCATCCTGCCTGCAGGACCCTGTGCCTGCAGATCCCTCTGGCATCCTCCACACAGCCCTCTGCACAGGGCATGCTGCTATCGCCATCAGTCGCTGTTATTTATTGTCTTCTTTCAGCAATCCCAGAGGCACAAGACAGCCTGGTAATGCCGATCCTGCACTGGATTCTTCTCCACTTCTCCTTGCACATGTAGGCTTTTTTGGCCATGCAGTGCTCAAATGTAMTCACTCCAGCTCAGTTCTTGATCAGGGTGTGGGCTGAGAAAAGGCTGAGGCAAATCTGCAGAGGAAAAATGATGCCACAACGTTGTTCCCATGCTGCCAACATTTGTCCTAGCACACAGTTTTATAGCTGAGCTATAAAACCTTGGGAAACCATCTAATGGAGCCCTTGAACCTCTGGTGTGGTGTTTGCAGTGGTGTTCATGGGGTAAGCTGTTAGCCCCAGCCCTCCTTCTCCATCTCATGGGTGCAGCCGCTTTCCTCCCAGCAATGGACTTTACAGGTCCAGCTCACGTGTCCCTCAGGTTTTAGCTGGTCAGGGCTGAGAAAACACCCRCAAAAGATGAGGGCTCTGTCCGCAAGGTGTGTGAGTGTGGGATGGGAGACTGTGGACTGACTGACTCAGTGGTGTACTGTTGGGGTTGTTCGCTGGGTTTGTCAAGATCCTGCTGAGAAAAATCTCCCCTCTTGAGTTAGGGAGGAGTCTATGGCTCCTGTTACCACCATTCCCTGTCTGCCTGCTGACAAATCACTGCTGGCTGAGGGCAGTGCTGCCCTGGGAATCATACTGCAATTTGCAAYGGGTTTCTTGTCCTTTCAGGGCAGTAGCTGTGAGACACTATCGAAAGTATTTTTGAGGGTAAGATGGAGGCARGCACCTCCCACTCAGTCCACCAGTTTCATTTCCTAATAGACTTTGACTCAACACATTCTTGACTCCCTGAGTAAGTGGGAACTTTCCTGGCGCTTTTCCAACAGGTGACCTCTGTTATGCTGTTTGTCTGTTGATGTTGCCTTCCTGTTTGAACTTTCCTGGTTTTCCTATCTCCCTCCCCTGCCTACTTTTCAGCCTGCCAGGAGGATTTCTCCACAATCCTGCCTCCAGCCCTCCCCAGCCAAGCCAAGGAAAACATCCTCTCTCCCTTTCATAGCGGTGTGTTCCCCTCACACAACCACTTGTGAAGTGCAAGCAAAATGCCCTTCCCATTGGAGACTGGTGCTTTGGCTGCGACACCCTTGGGATTGGGAGTCCCCTCCATGCTACAGAGATATGGAGAACCATGTCCACCTACCTCTTCCCTATCCATCCATCCTCCTAGCCTCTGGGGTAGGTTTCAGAAAACCARTACTGGCACAATAAAATATTATAGTCTTTTCTTGAACCCATGCCAGCTCAAATAATCAGCATTGCATCCTGGACAAGCYGCAGCAGATGTCGAAGGCCTCAGAGAGCCATTTCCCAGTGGAGGAGAAATGAATGACGTGAAGTCTAGGTCAAGGCAGTCCAGCCCCAGCTGCTGCAGTGCCTGGAGATTGGACTGGCAACAACCTTCCTGCCTCTGTGAGTGCGAGGGTGAAGTGGCCAAGGAAGGGCTGAGGAAAGCCCACCTACCTCTTGCAGGCCACCTCAGCCCTGGGCACTTGCACCCGGGAACCCCACTGGAGAAAGAGCATGATGTTCTCATGAGGGTTGGGAGCACCCAAGGTCAGRCTCCAGAGCTGATACCCAAACAGGTTAAAACATGCTGGGTTAAGCAAATTCAGGGTGTCAATTATTTTCTATTTGCCAAGGTGTGCCAGCCCACCAGCTAGGCTAACTGCACTGCCTGAGCCCTTTTCCCCAGTATGTCTGGCCTCTGCCCCAGGAAATGCTTGTAACTGGGGCAGAGAGCAGATAAAAAAAGTTCTCTATCCCTTCACACAGCATCATCTTCATATGGCCTCTGCACAGAGCAGTGTTCGGCAAAAATGCCAGGTGTACCCCCCCAAGATGGAGTATAATTGCACATGAAGCAACAGGACTGTGACAGCAATGTGTATCGGGCACCTGGCATAAATCCTGCTCATGAGGCTGCAAGGACTGTCAGAAACATCACCCTTAGTGTTGTTTATTGTTTGCTCACCAGTGAGATATAGAAGCCATTCCCAAGGATAAGGAATACATTTTCTCCACATTTTGGCAGAGCAGATTCCTCCAGTAAGTGGCTTGTTTTTAAAGTCTTTTCCAAACCCCACAAAGTTCGCAAACCCTAATCTGCTGAGGTTCAAATTCTTCGTGAGTAAAGTAGTGGAAAGAGAAACAAAATAGTATTCTTTAATGAATGGAAGGAAGAGAAGAATTTCCCAAATAATTATAAGTGTGTTTATAGTGACTCCCACTGTTTTATGCCTGTGACCCCGGGTCAGATGTGGGGTATTGTATAGATCCATCCATAAGTACATAATACACTTGTCATAGATGAGATCAGCTCTGATGTATTTTTCTGGCAGCTTCAGAGCCGTCATATTTTCAATGTTTTGTCCAGTCAATCACATCTCAAATGGTGGGGTTTCCATCACATCCCTCCACTGTCTTATGGGAGCTCTTTGTTAGGACAATTTCTCAGTGTCAGCAGTAACTCTCCAGGTAGAGAAAGACAAGTCTTTTTTGCAATTCTCCTAAAGATTACCTGTTTTATTTGTATTAACTCTGTTCAAAATCCCTTGCAGTTCTCCCTGGYTCTTATCAGCCTGACTTGCATGGTTCGAGGAGCACATACCGACACAGCTGAGCACAATGCTGGGCAGGCCTGAGCAGCCATCCTCCCTGACTGGAGGCAATAAACCTCTGTTTGCTCACCAGCCCTGCTGGGAACATCAGGTTAGGATGAGTGAGACACCTACGCCACCTCCAGCACCAGATGCAGCTCTGTGGCTGCTTGGTGAGCCTCTGCCATGCCAGCAGACACCCACTTCATGGCAGTGGTGGAGTCAAGCTCAGCCACAGCACTCTGAAGCACTGAGGGGCTGGCAGCAAAGCCCTGAGAAGTGTGCAGCCAGGATGTCACATTAATGGGCAGCTATGGGCTTGCCAGTCACTTTCCTTCCTTGAAGGAATGGTCACTTTCCTTCCTTGAAGGAAATCCCCAGGGGTATTTTCCTTGAAGGAAATCAGGCTGCTTTTAACACGTCTTTGCAGGCATCACTGGACGTGCTCAGGGTCTGTCCTGCAGCCTGCATGCTYGCTGATGTTGCTTCCCACCAGGCTGTTGCTGCAGGTGGGGTGTGTGTGAGGCAYCTGCCTCCCCCTTCCTGCATCTTATTCCTCGGCACAAAACCCTAATAGAAAATACACACCTGCTGTAGGACCCTCTCCATGTGTAAATTTGCTTAAATTGGTGTAGACACTTTGCTGATGAGTTTGCACAGTGGGACACCAGACCTGAGCTGTGGATCCTGGTGCTTGAGCACTACCARGGGCTGCTTAGGTCAGTGCTCATGTGCTGTCCTACCAGCAGATAACACACATCTTCACTTGTTTTTATGGCACTAGCCTGTGCTGAAGCAGGATCATCATAGCAAAGGAGGTCGCTTCTACTGTATCATACATGTTTAAATATTTTTCACACCAGTGCTGTTCCTGCTACCCTTGTGTTTCTGCTTGTCTTGCCTCCAGCAACTGGACTCAATCCTGTTCCCACTCTCTGCTGTCTGTGACAGAACTAGATGGGGGTCACTCATCTCCCCAGCCACTGACAACCATGCTGAACTGATGGGAAAGTGATGTTGTCCCCTGGCTGTGCTGAGGCCCAGCATAATTGTGAGCCCAGGGAGGGTATGTGTGACATATGGCGAGTGGGGAGGACATTTATGAGACAGCAGAGGGAGACCTGTCAGAATGGGCAGCAGCAGAGACACTGGCCTTYCCATGTGTGCTCCCTGGCAGGAGTCCTCCTACATTTATTTTTTATTCTCTGGGCCTATTGGGTGAACTTGAAATATTTTGGAGCCTGAGCATGTGGGTTCAAGGCATGTACAACCATTGATTTTTGAAGAGCAAAATGTTAATCTCCCTATGGCTTTCCCCACGACCCCACATTTTCTAAAGCAACCAAATTGGAGAGGGAAGCCTGTACTTCCTTCCTTCCTTCCCTCACYTTCCACCTCCCTCCCAAAGCCACCATAAGGCAGGGCAGTGCAAGCAGCACAGGGCAGGGCCCAGGGAGGTGATCTCCTGCTGTCAGCCCACTGGCGTTTCTCTCCCCGATGACTTTGACAAGGAGACATGGTAATGCTCCTGCTCACACCAGCTCTGGCTGAGGGCTCACATGGATTTCTGCTCACACGCATGCTCCCACCRTGGGCCTGGCAGCTGCTCTCACTTATTCCCTCTATTTTTAACTAKTCGGTGGTGCCCATCCTGACTGTGCCTATGGGAAGGCTTCCAGAGGTGCTTCCCCTTGCATGGATACAGGCAGGTGCTGAGTAAGGGCTTTCAAATGCATCCAATATCTCACAACTTAAACAGGAGCAAGGCACGCTGGCACCTTTTCTACCCTAATCTGCATCTTTTGTGCTGAACACTGTGTTTAGCTAGGATTATTTCAGTGTCCTCGCCCTGCTTGTCTTCTGAATCACTGCCGTGCAAGCCAGCTCCTATCTGCGGTAAAGCCACATAATGGCATCAGCAGTTAACACCGAGCCTGGGTAAATACACCCAGTTGGGCCGGAGGGCTTGGTTTGGCTCTGGGCTGACCACGGCTGCTTGGTCTCCGGTGAGGTTGGAGCAGGCTCCTATCTGCTGCTAATGCCTTCCCGGAACTCAGGGAATTTATATTAGCCTAAGGTAGGTCCTTGTGGGTCCCGGTGGCATGCACTGTACAGCACAAATGTTTGTTCTGTGATTCCTGATTTGGGGAAGTGCAAAGGGTACGCTCAAAAAGAACCCCTCTCCCCCCTCCCCCCCCCCCCCCCCACTACCTAATTCGTTTCCCTGTCTTTTTTTTTTTTTCTTTATAATTATTTCAGTGGTTTCAAGTTTATTAAGAGTATCATAATATCAAGGGTTTTATTTAAACCCTCAGGTCCTAGAATCTAGCAAATGTACAGGACCTGCTGCTTTCGGTGCAAGAATAAACAGAGCAAGAATGTCTTTCTGCTTTCTGTAGCCACAAAGACGTGCCAGAGCACTAAATATCCCTCAATCACCCCAAATGTCTTACACTGGGGCGTATTTAAAAACACTTCCTCCTTCCTCTCTTTCACTTTAGGGGGCTCTGAACAGCAGACTCATGCTTTCTGCATAGTGACACTGTTTGACCCATTTTTGGATTGGGATGAGAAGCTGGCCATGAGCTGCAAGGAGGAGGCCATGGTGCAGTGCGGAGATGTCCTTGGAGCAATGATGTGATGTCCCTGGAACAGGGAGGAGATGGCCATGGGGCAGGGAGGAGGTGACCATGGAGCAACGGAGATGTCCCTGGAGCAGTGCAAAGGCAGGAGCTGCTCCCTGGGCATGCAAGGAAAAGACCCCTGCTCCTAATGGATTCCTTCAGATAAAAGAGCCCCAGCTACCTTTTTTTCCCTGTAATGGCCCCTGAGGCTAATGTCTTAAAGAGGAAACAAAAGGATTGCTTTACATCACACAAGTGGGGCAGGAGGGAAGTGGGGAAAGAAGCTCTTGAGTGCTGCATCCCTGCCAGGGCTCTTGCAGCAGGATGGAGGCCGGGGGGAGGGGTGCAGCTAGCCCTAACTTGGGTTTTGCTGTGTGGCCTCTTGRTAATAAACCCTGTATTAACCCCTTCTCTGCTGCTCTGGTGCCCATGTGCTCCGGCAGGGCCCTGCTGTCCTGGGCCATTGAAACAAGTGCGGGCACCAAGGCGGGCCACCTAAATGGGCTTTGTGGGCACAGCCAGCAATGAAGATATATCGTCTGCAGCGCTGAAACCAGTGAGAAACAGCGATAATAATACTGAAAAACACAAAGGAATTCTGCAGTAATGCCTTAAAAACGACGGCAAGGGGTAAGCACGAGGGAGCTGGAAGAGCCGAACTCAGCGGCAGGAAAGAGGCTTCCTACGGAAGAGGGGTGCTGGGCGAGCGCTAAACCAACCCGGGTAGCGTGCAGCTTCCAGCAGCTCCAGCTGTGCTGCTCGTCCTTTGTCTGCTCTCTCCTCTGGCAGCTTTCCAAGGGAGGGCAGAGCAGGTGTGACAGCCACTGAGGGAGTCCCAGCAGCAGCTAAACCAGGCGGTCAGCCGGCAGCTGTGGCTGCAGGCAGAAGCTGGATGGAGATGCAGCAGGTTCACTCCTCTAAYAGGGATGCTGCTGCTTGTGCTGCCCGTTGTGACTGGCTCCATCRTGAGAGCCATTGTGTCCCTCTGTTCCATAGCCGTTGACTTTCTAAACCACCCACTCTGGCAGCTGAAATTTTCCATGCTCTGTCCCTTCACAACAACTTCTGTGCATCTGYTTTTGGCAGGGTGTTGTGTAGGAGAGACTGCTGTAGGCAGAATAAACTGTCAAACGAAGTAAAAGAGGCATCTTTGATTAGCAGCTAATAGAAGAAAATCAACTCTTTTGGACCATCACCATCCTTGCCATAATGGATCAGAATGATGCTCTGTTAGTGCCCTGGTTTTGACCCTTCCCTACACCAGTTTCTTTGCAGGAAGATACAGGGAAGTGAGCCAGTCAGCATCTCCTCCTAGAGCATCCCTCCCCGAGGATCCCAGCTCTGTCACATCCCTGAAGTGTTACCTCCTTATGCCTGTCCTAAAATAATTTTTCAAGTCTTTTGTGCTTGGTTTTTACATGTTTAAAGAAGAGAGGTAATGTTTGATACTTGTCCTGATAGGGTTTCCATTGATAATAAATGTTTTATTTGGCTGAATATGACACAGCTCACTATGGCTGACTGATGTGGAGTCCTAAGACTTTCAGCCTTGTAGGGCAGCCCCTCTGCAGCATTATGGAGCTTGCAACCCTCCAGCCTGTGAGAACTGCACTGGCTTMTCTCAGGAAAGCTTACCAATAAGGATCTCATCCTGCCATTGAAACCTGTAAGAAACGCAGATAAAGTGAAAAATAATTAAAAATTAATAAAGAAAACAAATCAAACCCTATTCCCTTTAACAGYAGGACCAAGGAGAATAGTGGGTACTGAAAATGGCATATCCCCGAGGAACAAGTACCATCTTTTCAAAGGCACAGTTCTCCCAGAAGCAATAGGAGCAGCATCTGTGCATATAGCTTTTAAGTTTCTAATTTGTCTGTTATTTCTCTGCAATCACCAATATTCAGTGGGGCTTCAGGGTGGTTTTTTATTGTGTGTTTTCTTTTCCATTGCAAAGACCCAACTCTCTCTCTGAAAGCCCATATGCTCCTGTCCTGTTTGACTTTAGCATGCAGGAAATGGCCTCTGTCCAATTAGCAGCATGGGAATTAGCACTGCTCAAAATTTGCTACTCCCCACTGTATTCCCCTCTGAGACTGCTGAACTTCAGTGCTCTATTTTCTCTTTCTCTCTTTTTTAAACAGCATCTCTAAGATTGAGTGCACAGCAAACTATTAAAAAAGCACTGTTAATAYTGAAGTCAGAAGGTGCAGCTGTTTAATTCCTCGTAATGGTAACACAGAGGCATTTCAGGTGAGTTGTGTTCTTGAGGTATTTCTTTCTTTGCTGGCTTAGTATATATCATTTATCTTGTAAAACATTACTAATGTTGGCCAGCCTTGTACCTCATCATGAACTCATAACATTTGATACTTTATTTACRTCCAAGCCTCTGGAATCTCATGAAAAACAGAAAAATCTCAGTTTTAGCATCTACACCTTTGTGAAAAGAACATAAAGCATCATCAAAGTGCAAATGGACAATGAAAAGTAAATAAGCAATCACAATTCTATACACACAGTTATATACATGAACATGCACATTTATAACAAAATAATTTTTCTAAAGCCAACTCTATAAATCCAACTCCATGATGCTTTACAAGGGAAAGGGGAAAGCAACAAACACTCTTTGTATGCTTGGGATTGACATTTCGGCATTAATACCATGTGTCATTAAAAAGGAGAAATTCATCTGAGATAACATAATTACAATACCTCATTTTTAACATCCTGTGCTTGAGCTTTTRCCAGTGTGACTTCAATGTGATATGTTTCTGGCAGTGCATATTTACTGTATAAAAGAGATAGCTAGTACTCTTTTGTGATGAATGCAAAGCATGGAAAGGAAACTTTTTATTTAGGCTGCTGGACACAGACCAAAGCTGTAGTTTTTCCTAGCTGTCTAGCTCCCAGACTGACTCTCACAGTAGGTGCCTAGTGTCACTCTAATGGGTTTCTTGAAGTCCTGGCCTGGATTAGGCAGTTACAGATCAGAGTGAGATTCTGACTGAATTACACATGGATTACCTTCTTTTCAAAGCAATTTCCAAAAAAAAAAAAATTCTTTAAAACACACTTTTAAAAAGTTGTTTTGGAAAGCACACCTCCTGAGCAAGGGAGTAAGTCCCTGCTGTGTCTTTTACTATTCACTCACAATCACAGTCAAACTTAAACATCACTATTGTCATTATTAACCTTGTGCCAAGCAACGAGGCCAGACCCAACTGGACTGGATATTCTACAAAACTATCTTCAGGTGCATGGCCTAATATGTAAATTGTAAACCACAGCAGCAGGAAGAAATTGAAGGGARAGCTGAAAAAGCATTTGTTTATGGGGGGCAGGGGGAGGGGATTGAGTTTCCCTTTCCTTTTCTACCAGGAACCTGTTGAAGGTATATCAGATAGTGTTTAAGAAGTCAAACTTCTTTCCCATATTCAGTGGGCCAGAAATGTGTGATGCCACAGAATCACATAGAATAGGCTTCATACAGAACTATTGAATGGTTTGGGTTGGAAGGGACTTTAAAGATCACCTAGTTTTAATGCTCCTGACAAGAGCCTTCCACCAGACCACGTTGCTCAAGGCCCTGTCCARYCTGTCCTTGAACACTTCCAGGGATAGGGCAGCCACAATTTCTCTGGACACCCTGGTCCAGTATTTCACCAACCTTACAGTAARTAWTTTTTTCCTAATATCTAACCTAAACCTGCACTCTGTCAGTTTGAAGCCATTCCCYRTTGTCCTATTCTAGAAYCTATTTGTAGCCAAATTCCAATAACTGGTTCTCTTTCATCTCTAGATGGAAGCTGGGCAGGGCCTCCACAAACACAAAACAAGGAAGGCACATCTGGACGCTGCAATAATTCCAAAATGTCTTTTCATTCTGAGATGGACACAAAGTGGAAATATTTTACCAAATTGGGGGAAAGCTCATCAGCAAACAGACTTGTGTGGAACTGCATTGCAAGAGGCTCACATAGCTCTCTTGAGATTAGCACAACCTGTCTGTAAGGTCCAAATGGTGTTGAACGGGGAGGAATTGGCAGCAAGAGAACACAAGGCAGTACGGCTTGGAGACACTGTCTTCATAGCAGAAGTAAATTAATTATATTTGTGGCAGTCTGGAGGCAGCCCAGATGCCTGTTTTTCCATGATGAGGAACTCTTCCACTATTATTCAGTGGTGGGAAAGTAAATAAGAGAGCCCTAGGAAAGAATCTGGACAGAAGTGCTGTGACACAGAACTAAGAGGCACCACAGCCTTTGGAATAAAACTCAATTTTCAAGATATATATATATATATATATATATATATATATATATATATTTAATTGGAGAAGAAACTGACTTTATTTGATAAGCTGTTTAGCCAAACTAAGACCACAGGGAGGTACTATCCAAATTATGTGTTGAATCCCTGGCAGTGTATGGCTTCACTACAGTGTTTGACACCAAAAYATTCTTTGGTCAGTGTCTTTCATCCCACTTGTGTTGGAGTTTGAGCTGAAAATCTATCCCAAAAGTGTGAACCCATTCCCATCATGTCCTTCCCTAAGAAGACCTTATCATGTTTGCTAAGGTYTGCACAGAAACAACCTCATACTGTCCCAGGAATTAGTTATTATTACACTATGGTCATAATTAGACATTTTTGTAAAAGGGCTTTCTTCAAATCTAAAGCTTGCTTATGGGTCTTTGTCCTTCAAATGTGCACCTGTAAGGAGTCTATTGTCATCCATCCTTCCCCTTTCAAGGATCCATAACCTAGCTGGACACATCTGCAGGTGCCCAGGATGCTCCTGTGAGCTGTGTGACAGGAGGTGATGCTGCTGCTCGGGTGTGGCAGCAGAGAGGATGGTGGGTGGCCCGGCATGCCGGGGATGGGTATGTCCTCCCTGCATGCAAGGGCACTGGGGGCAGGATCGCTCTGCCGGCTCCCTTCGGGTGGGTGGCTCAGCATCAGCCCTGATTGCTGCCTCCTGTGGGGGCGTTGGGTCCTCCCTTAATTAGCCATGGCCTGTGGTCATTGACAGGCTCTTGGCCGTTTTAATGAAAAAATGTGTTCTARCAGTGACCTTGATCTAACCGGGAGGTGCCAATCACATCGAGAATGACTGTCATAACAATCATCGCCGGCACATCGGGGACTTCAGGACCAGCAGAAAGACAGGCACCGCTTATTCACAGCCTCCGCGGCTTCATCCTGCAGCAGGTTAGAGGAGCCCAGAGCAAGGGAATTTAGACTTTCCACCATGTGCTTGCGWCCTGATCTGAGGAATTAGCTCTTCTGTCGGGTATCAGTGAGCTTCATCCTGCAGTAACTGCACAAACGTCTCCTCTGCTCGCACTATCTCTGTCCTCTAGCAGCCTCAGCTCCCCTGAAGCTTTGCCCCCACYRCAACRCCCCAGGGCACCGCACTGGGATGCCCCAGCTCTGGGGATCCTGTGAAGAATTCCTGCTCCCTCTCCCCAAAACCCCCTCTTTGTTCTGTGCCTTCATTCCCTATTCATGTGATCACCTCGGTGCAATGCTGTCTCTCTCCTTCCCTGACTCTGCAGGAATCAGCGGTAGCTTCCCTCTCCATCTGCTGCTGCAGAAGGCTCCTGGGCTGCGCTCTGCCCTTCCCCCAGTATTTGTAGGTCTCTCCCTCCCTCCTCGCCCTCTCTCCCCCCCTTCACCCCCTACAAAAGTCCTCAAGAGTCAGCTGTCACTTGTTTTTATTTTCTCCTGGCTCCTGTAGCACGGTCACATCTGACTTGCCTGCGCTATTCCTCCGTGGCTGGGGGAAAACRTGGCCAACTTTTGCCTGGTGTCAGTTTAGCAGCCTGGGCCGCCTCCTCCTCCTCCCTCGGGGTCGTAGGAGCCGTTGCCGCACTGTCTCCTCTCCTTTCTCATCATGGCTGGGCTGCAGCTGGCGTGACTGGCTTGAGAAAATCTGGGGCCCCCCGCAAAGCTGCTCAATTGAGTTTGCCTCCTCCTCCCTCCCCCTRACCCTGCAAGGCTCGGGAGGGTCTGAGTGGCTTTCCCCCCCTTCCCCCTCCTTTTGGCAGGCAGGAAGGCCAGTCCAAGACAGAGATGGAGGCAGGAAAGCTGTTGATGGTGGTGGATGGGGAACTCATGGCAATTGTGGGGAGCAAGGGCCTTCTGAGATCGCCACACTGCTGCCTTTTGGTACTCAGCCAGAACAAAGCACCAGTGGCTCCTCCAGCATGCAAGTGGACATCCCTGCTGCTGGGCTCCATCATGCCCCAGCCATCCCGTGGCCCTATCCCCACACTGCCCAGCCAGGGACCGCTGGGCTCCCACGGGCCTTAATGAATTGACCCTTTCCTGCTTATCCTTTTACGATTGCCCTGGGGCATGGCTCATTTTACTCCATCCTTTAATGAGTCAAAGGGGTCCAGTTGGAGCCTTTCCAAGACTTAGCTTCCTGCATTTCTTTGCCCTTTCTACAAGCTTAATGAATATGCCACCAAAAACCTCATTAGATGTAACTCAGTTCTATTTCTGGTGCTCCCTCTTGGAGAAACTGTGTCCTGTGCTGGCAGGGAGATGAACCTAATGAAAGCCACAAATAAATACCAAACTCCTCCTGTCCCTCCTTTTCTGTCCTTCCCATTTTCATGCTTAACAGGAACAAGGGAYGATCCATGGGCCCTCCTAACTTCTCCTCATGCTGTTCATTTATCCTCTTAGCCCCTTGATGAAAAAACAGTAGTCTGGATTTCTTGTCACTGCCCTGGCTGCTGCTGCTGCTCTGGTGTGTGGCAGGGAGGTGAGAAGCTGCGTGGAGGAAGTGGAGCCTTTAGAGAGTGATGCAAACCTCAGTGCTTCTGGGAAGCAATCAGCCCTGTTTATTGCAGGTGAATCAGAGCTCCATAACTGGTGAATCACTGGAGTATTTGACATGTCAGAACAGTGGAAAATGATTCACTGAAGGTTTGGTCTCTAGTGAATAGATTTTCCCCCCCTACCAAGGAAATTTAGGATTGCTTCAGGGTTTGTTTGGGTCCCCTCCTCCCTTCCAGAGAAACGGGCATTCACAGAGACAGGCATAGATAATGGAGGGCAGGGAGAAATTTAAAGATGCAGTTAGGTGGTTGGGAGCTCCCTCCTGCTGCCTGTTCTTGACTGATGCTTGTTATGTATTTGTGAGTCTGCCTGTCAGTAGTCACCAGGAGGGCAGAAGTAGAGGAAGCAAAAGGACATAGTTACCTTGCAATATACAGTATCTCTGCTAGAAAGTTGTAATGTGCATTCTACTTACCTTGCAAGCCCCTTGTACCCTTCCAAAAGGTGTAGGAGAAAAGTTCTTCTACTTTTCTACTTCACTTTCTACAGATGTATTTTTCAATGTAATGTTATTTTGTCAGCTGTGTTAATATCATCTGGTGASGAGGTCTATTTTGGGAGTGAGGATTCTCAGCTCCAGGACTTGTAAAATATAATATGGCTTTTGATGCAGCAGGAGCACTAACACCCTCRTAGAAAAATCCTATTTTTGCTAGAATTTGAAAAGGTATTACAGTGATTTAAAGGGTACAAAATCAGAAGTATGCCAAGATTAGTGACCTGCTATTGGTCTTAATCTTGTTCCTTTACCATTTTCAAAGATATATTAATAGCTTCAATTTTTAATTTGAATTTTTCTTCCCTGTAAGGTATCATTAAGTTGAAAGGTGCAAATGAATGACACTGGTAAATTGGTCTGCTGAATGTCTTTGCATAGTATCAGAGGGTCAGCTGTTTCCAAGTTGCTTCCCCATGTAGATATCAGTTATAGAGCAGATTGGGTCCCGAGACTCCAGGGTTGTGGAGMAGGCAACAGTGGCTATAAGTCACCTTAAACTTTCTTGGCCTTYTCTTCCTGTTTCAGAGCTGGAACAGCCCCCCTCTCCTTACTTTTCTGTCTTTTCTTTAGTGCATGTCTCAGGAGATGGCAACATGCTTTCCTGGTGGGGCTCCTTGGTAGGAGCGCAGGTCGCAGGGTGTGTCTGTGGTTTGCAGAATGAGGCGGCCCAGCATGAGCATGTGCAGACAGAAGTGTTGCCTAATAGTCTTTCACAAAGTACCTGCTCTAAAATTGGTGCTACCTGGATACTAATAACTGTTTATCTTTGTATTAGTATTATTTAATTCTAATTAATTCTGTGAAAAGCTTCTTGCACAATTAAAATAATGAAGTAATAATATATAAGTTGGGAATCTCTAGAGCTAAGGGACGAAGGGAAGCAGCAATTAGTGGAGCTATCTTTAGCTCTTTGGCCCTTTGCAAGGACAACAGAGAGCTATTTAATATGGGGGCTGGGAAAGTTCTGTTWAAAAAAAATCCAGGAGAATACTTGTGCTCCAAGTTGTTTAGTTCTCCCTAACATTTAGTCACTTCTGAAAGAGTAATGTGGTTCTTAGTATTTTAAGGTGAAACTGTCTTATATCCCTTAACCTTGTCTCCTCTGAGGCAGATAGATATTCTACCAGGAAGCCCCRCAAGAGATTAGCACTACTGATATACTCACCCCATAGCTACCACCTCCTTATTTGTCTTGGAGCATGCTGTGTCTGGCAGCTGGTAAGAAAATAAATAAATAAACCCCAGGAATCAAATTCCTGAGGAATCTGGTCATTTCAAGGTTCCTCTATGCATTCACAGGTTTTAAAGGCCAGAAGGGACAATTATACTCTGACCTCTGGTGCAACATAATCCATTGAATTTCTCCTAGTGTCACCAGCACTCAGCCATATGAAATGAGTTTGTGCTCTTTAAAATCCTCTCCTCAGCTCTGGTATCATCTCTCAAACAATCCCTTCTTACCCCTTATACTYTCCTGTTCAGTACTGCGTGTGTGGATGGGGGCGTTTTTGGGTCTTCAAACAGTAGCAGCCCCAGAGCAGGATTATTCTATGTTAAAGCAGCATAGTGCAATCCCTTTAACCCATGCTCACTGCTTCACCTCTGTGCCTTCACACAGCATTTCAGCTTGGCTCCCAGAGCTGGGGACAGCCTTTAGAGATGTATCACAGATAGCTCCTCTTTGGGTCCCCTCCAGGGAGAGGTTTTAGGGCATTGCTTTTTCCCCAGCAGGGAGAATGGGTGGTATCTCTTCCAAGTGGTTAGAGAGCAGTAGCACTGCAGCTGAAGGCTGGCTGGAGCCACTCTTAATACAGCCTTGGAAGGGGAGAGTTCATGTGTTTTTGCTTTATTTATTTCTGTGACAGCTGAGATTGACGGCTGGCCTGCCTCTCACAGGGAGAGTAGCAGCCAGTGGCTAGCCCTGTTCAATCTGTGTGGGGCTGGGAGCACATTGCTGTTGGGGGACCAACACCTGCAGTGGGCAGTGCTGAAACCCTACAACAAAGAAAGAACAGTTTYTTAGCAGATGAAAAGGCTGGGAAGGAAATCTGGGCCAAAATCCCTGGCCCAGGTAGAGAAGGGGCAGAAAGCCCCTAGTCAGAGCAGCACTCCCARAAGAGATGACTGATTCCTGTAATGAACCTGAGTAACCTGTGTGTCAGAGGATTATTGCCTCCCCAGCAGGGTGGTCAGAATCTGGCAGCTGTCTGCAGCCTGGCAGAAGCTTTGCTTGCCTTCTGTGAGTGAAAGGAGGGCTGGAACCCCAACACATTTCTGAGGTGGGCAACTGGCAGCAGCTGCTCACTGCCCCTGTGCTTGCCATCAGCAGCATTGCATTTGCCTTGGTGGAGATGAGGGCTGTCTGGCTCCCTGTTTACTGATGTTAAACCAGTACTCTCATTTTCAGTTCTCTTACGATGAATCTTGCTTCATAYGTTTATCTAGAAAGTCTGAACTGATATTATCTCAGTATCCTCAAATGCTGGTGATGAAACCCCTATCCTGCACAGTCATTCTTGATCRGCAAGAATGACTTTTTTTGCTGTGCTTTACATCTGTCCTAAATTGTGTGGGTTTTTTGGAAAGCAGYGTAGTTAGGCATCCACCAAGAAATGTACCCCTCCATCACTCTGAGTGTGCCAGAGCTCCTGTTGCTTTTCGTGGCATCATGCATTGCCTCTGAGGTGGARCTGAACAATCACACAGRGCTCCTCTTCCTTATTTTGGTCAGTTTATTTACTTAGCTATTCATCCAGGGCAGATGTCAAGCTATTCTAGCTGGGCAGCAAAGCCTGAAGGCTCAGGCTGAGAAGCAAATAAAAGAACCTCAACTGTATTATTTTTTWAAAAAATCTCATGATCTGTTAAGCATGTCTCCCTGTCTGCCAAGGGCCTGACTGGTGCTTCTGGACTGATTGGTTGGCAGTACTACCATTTCCAACAGTTTCCAGCCTTCCCATAGGAGCGGTGATGTGGTTTATGTATTTCAGTCTTGCTCTTCACTCTGCTGCYGTCTTTAAAATGGCTGAAAGTCCTGAATGTAGGGAGTAGGTGTTTCTAAAAAATCCCTTTGTGTGGTACTCTSTTTTCCACAGCCACGATTCACTTACCATTATAAACAATGTGATAACTTAATGCCAATGGGCTGCTTTAATGTGCAATAAAATATAAATTTAGGCAGCATGTAAAATAAGCTTTTCCTGCCATATGACAGAAACCACAACTGTCTGGCATGGACACACAAGCCAGAACCTGAAAGGAAGCAAAGCACAAAGCCAGACATGATCTTTGATCATATGTTGTTTAAAATTAACAGCACAGATCATACCCACACTTAAATAACACATCTGTCTGGGGGCTAGATAGTAACACACAATATGCTTTTTTAATTCATTATGCATTTGAATYTCTCCCAAGTAACAGGTGGTTTTCTGACAACGCAGCCTGCCAAAAAAGGCTTGAGAAAGGTCTGGCTGATGGTTATCCTGGGAGGTGAGGTAGCCTGGGTTCCTGGATAGCAACAAGCCCTGGCTCTCTTAACCCTTTTCCTGCTGGTTCTCCATCAGTTTCTGCCATAATTAATGCCCTGCCTGCCTTTCAGCACCTGTATTCAGGCTTTCAGAGGAGAAGTTGCATCCTCTGAAGACAGTTTGGRGTCTGTGCCCTGGTGCTGAGGACCTGTCCCACATGGGCAGTGCTGGGGATACCAGCCTGGCTGCTGAATRGGTTCAAAGGGTGGATCTGGTCTGACCAAACACATGGCTTTGTCTGGGGATGGGTCCAAGCTAATGACCTTTATGGCACCTTTGAAGGATRATTTATCCTGGGCTGTAACCATTTCTAAGATAGCTGTGCCCACAGGATGCCTGCTTGTCTCCCAAACTGAGGGGGAATGAGAAGCTTGSATGGTAACATTTACACTGTAAGCAGGGGTCACATTGGTCTGGGAGAACTCAAGCCACTCAGGCCAYCTTGATGTGGCCATGTGCACATCTGAGGTTTGGGTGGCATGCAGATAAGGGGCTGGGTCTAGAGGCCCTAGGCCTCTGCCATCTGCTATTGACAGGCACCTTTGAAGCAGAGGGAAGTTGTGACTCTGCCAGGCTTGGTGTTCCTCTGAACAGTGACCAGCACCCAGTCTGAGAGAGGGACACAAAACCTGATGCACCTTGCTTTTCCCTACTAAAGGGGAAAATCATCTGTAGCAGATGATCCAGCTGCAGCATGAGACAAAGAAATKATTAACTGTATCTCATTATGACAGCAACTGCAAGAGCTTATGAAGTTAGCCACATCTTTTAAAAATCTAGCTGTGATGTCTGGAGTCCAGCACATGTCCCACTGCACAGTTCCCTGGGGCTGTGTTACAGGTTTGCTGGTGCAGAGCCTGCTGGCTCTCCAGGCTGGGAGGGACGGGAATGTGATGTGGCCCCACTTCTCCCCTGGCTCTTTTTAATCCCTTTTGGGTGGACTTCAGGAGATCTATCTGTCCCTCTGGCATCTTGTGAGCTCAGAGTGGAGGGAAGATTCCTGACCTCAGCCTTGCAAACTGAGGTGAGCTCAGCTCCAGCAGTAATGGATTTGTGTCCCTTCATATACTCCAATTATAACAGTAATTCATTTTGACCTGTTCCTTGAGAAAGAGCTGCTCTGGGAGGTAGGGGAAAGAGAGACATGACCTCCTCCAGGGCTTGCACATAGTAGTTCCCATTTTTGGCAAAATAAACTCACCAGAGGGTGATGGAAAGCCTTTCCCTCTTGCCAKGAGCTCCTTGATCCTCACACCCCCAGGGCAGAGGGAATCAGCTTCCTTTGGGTGTTTGGTACAGGCATGCTTTACTTACCAGGAGAGCTTGGTTGGGCCTCCTCTGGACTGGACAGACCAGGAGACCTGAGGTTTGTAACCAGGGAATGGAACAGGAGATGTTAATCCTAGCTGCTTTCTTGCATCTAATGTCATGTTAGTCCTCAGGGTCCTTCTGGGTCTCTTGTCACATGCAGTTTGGGTTGAGGTCTGCCCAGAACAGATTTCCAGRTCAGCGACTGCCACTGCTGAGAGGAAGTTTGTTAAACAAACTTCTCAAACACAATTTTTGGGGTTGAGTCCATGGAGACACAGGTAGTTACTGGGAGCTGTGGTATGATTTGCTCCCAGCTGCCCTGTCATTCAAGGAGGCTTTGAGAACTTCTGATACTGAGCAGGGTACAGATGTACTCTGAGCTTAGGGAGTTGACAAGCCTGTGTCCTGCTCTCTTTTCGTTGTGAATTTCTCCTTCTCCTCACACATTCATCACACAGGTCTGCTTTGCCCAGCACCCAGATAGGAATCAGCACCGAGATACTTAACACAGAAGAGTTAGTAGGGTTCCTTGGCTAGTAAGGGACTGTAAATGGCAATGACTCCAGACTCTGAAGACAAGGTATTGGGTCTGGGGGTTTTGGCTTTAGTTTTTGCTGGTGGGGTGAGGAGAGGCCTGCAGCTCCTCTGACACCTACACTTGTAGGTGGAAGAGGGTTGCAGCCACTGACACTGCCTAACCACAAAAGTAACTTTTATGCTGCTTGCAAATTAGGGGACTTTCTAGGAACAACACCTGTGCAAAKTGCACTCATATAAAATGGCAGTGCTTGCACACCAAACCCTTGGGGATTACCCGGGCAGCTCCCCACCCTGCTGCCCTGCAGCATCCTCGCCCCTCCTCTCCCCTGCACCTCCTGTGCAAGGGAAGGAGGGGTTTCCCCCAGCTCTAATATCAGCAGCCGCAGGAGGAAGTCGTTCCGAAGAGATGCACCATCTCACCAGGGCGTGAGACGACACATGCGTTTAGAAACCYGGGTGTGGGAAGACCAAGAGCCACCTGAAAGGTGAAGCTGGCTGCAGGAGTGCCGGAGGAGCAGGTGCCGTGTCAGGCTGGCTGCAGGCCGAGCGCGGCCCGGCGCGTTGGTGACGGGCGTGTGGCGCACACCGGCGGCTTTCGCTGAGGCGCCAAGGCCCCGCAGGCCCSGCGCTCCCCGGGGCCGCTGCCGGCCACCAGCTCKGCATCGGCAGAGCGCAGCTGTCAGCCCTGCTCCGCGGGGACCGCGCKGCGTGTTTACACGGGGAATCATATGGTAACCTCTTCTAGCTGGTGGGCAACTCGCAGGGTTACCTCATCTGCAGTGGAATTACCTCATCGCTGTGAAATGCGGTGCGGTGGAGGCAGGAGCGAGGCAGGCTGCTCTGGGGCATGGCTCCCTCGGCAGCAGGCTGCAGAGCTGCGACCGCTCRGGAAAGGAGCTTGAAATCTGTTAGTGCCACAGCCATGTCAATTCACAAAGACTTTCTCCAATCAGCTGGGGCTGCTTTGCAGCATGAGTGGGTGGCCATGCATGCACCCTTCGGATCCCTGTAAGAAGTCAGCTGTGCTGACCCATCTTGGCCATGCCTGGCTGCCATGAAAAGTCCGGGTAAGCAGTGTGGGATGTTCTGCTCCGCCATAGGTTAGGACTAAGAGAGTGGAGCCTTTGGCATCCTCTGGCTTAAGCATGTTTCTTGACCCAGATTGTCCTGCTTCACCTCTTYAAAATCAAACCAAACAATTATACATGTATAAATAAAAAATTGCATGTGATACCCAGGAATATATAATAAATTGTTGGTGCCATAGGCAGAGGAGTTTATTAGCCCCTTTCAAGCTATTCACAATGTAAAGGACATACTGACCTAGAATGATCTCTTTCTTCCAATCAGCATTTACACTGTAACAGGAGGAGAGCCGGTCAGTATTTGTGCATTGGTAAGGTTAACCCTTCAGGCTACCCATGCAGATATTTACTCTAGGATTTTGTGTATGATTCCAACCCTGGCAGGCCATTTTTATTTCTAATAAACCCTTTTCTTAATCGAGGAAGCTGTGAGCTGGAGGCCACCACTTCTGTGAACAAACATATTTTAAATTCCTTAGAGCATGTGTGTATGCACATATATATTTGTGTATCTGTGTGTATTTTTCTTTTCTCCCAGGCTATTTATCATGTCCAGTTGGACACATTGTGTGAGCACAGCTGCTCTTATCTGGCACAGGGTAGGATATTAAAGGGAAGATTAAGATTACCATTTTGCTTTATTTCATTTCTCAGAGCTTGATCTGCATAGCCAGCTCTTGTGTGTGTGTGAGTGCAGAATAATAGTTGCGAGCAGCGTTCACATGCAGTGTCTCCAGGCAGTAGGTAAGGCACATCTGGAGTTTGCAGCATCCTGGAGATAGTTGCTTGAWTCCCAGGAGCATGGGTCGGGCTGGGAATGGGGGGCTGGTATCCATGGTGAGGCTCCCTATCTCACAGTACCAGGTGTGTGCATGTGAAGTAAGTTCCTGGAAAGGCCATTCTCAGGGGGGAAAGAGAGAAACCGGGAGAGAGGTAATTAGGAACTACCTTGCACAACTGAACCGGCTCATTAGGGATGAGTAAGGAAAGACAGTGCTCGGAGCAGGTGATGCATGCAGAGGTTTCACACAGCCTGCCACTGGCCATGCTCTATTTCTTTTTCCTTTTATTTCCCTTTTCCTTTCCTTTTCTTTTTCTTTTCCTGTTTCCATTTTCTCCTCTCCTCTTTCCTTTTCTGTCCTTTCTCCATTTCTCTCTCTCTCTGTGTGCATAAGGGTGGAAAATGGAGCTTCTGAAATAATTCCAGATGGGTCTGTTTGACAGCATCAGTGCTAGTTGTTCTCTAAACTGAAACAAGATCCATATTTGGATCAATATAGATTTGTGTGTGGGGAAGTGTTCCCTTTTATTTCTTTGTCAACTCAATGTGGCAGAGCTGCTAAAAACACATGCTCTGAAAGCTACTAGTTATTAAAACAAACCCTTCTTCCTGCTCTTTGTGCACTTCATCCATTTCCCAGAGTGTGGCTGATCTCACACTTATGCTCTTTGGCCCCCACACACTGAAGAATGTGGCTGTTGCACTTCTGGAAGTTTGGAGCCTCCTGAATCCCGCCCCAGCTTCCCAGTGTCCCTCAGAGAAACAGAAACATGGTTCTGCCTTAAGCTCCCAGCAAAAATTGGGTGAATATGGCTCATAATCCAAGCTTAAGTGGATTTATGGGGTGAAGAGGCAATCCTCCTTCTGTTCTGCGTTTCACAGTGCTGTTTGGAAAGAAAACTGATGCATGATTGTATTAAACCTTCCCTCTGCTCCAAGCCCTAAATCATGCTGGAAAACAACACGTCCTTGTGGAGTGCTGAGCATTGGTCCTTGTGAAGCACTAGGCACTATATTACATCAAAATCTGATACAGGATCAGACTGGGAAAGAGTTCCCCTAACTAAACTTACTATTAAAGTAACGTTCACTAGTGGGTATCTCTTCAGCTTTGCCACTGACCTCCAGGCATGCAGGGTTATGGCTCCATGTGCTGGGGTGGGCTTGAACCTTCTTTCTGCAGGAAGAAATTTGAACTCCAGGAATTAGGAGAGGAAGCTGCAATTCTCTCATGCAGGTGAAATTAGAGAAAGATATGACTCATTGGTGGGGCAAATTGAGCCTGCCAGCTGGGCTTCATTCAGCTGAAAAATATGCCCCTGTGGCTGCAGAGAAGCCAACCAGAACTAACCAGAGGGGTGCAAATCTTCGAGTCAAACTGCAAATTGGGAACAACAAAGCAAATCATTCAGGTAGAAGGCATGCAAAATGCAATTGGTTCTCTTGTGCTTTACCTTGAATGGATTAAATCTGGCACTCGATGTGCGAACCCACAAGCGCTTGAGCRGTAGTAAGCTGGCATAAGGCTGGCTATAATTAGAAGTGATATCTGCTCAGAATTAAAGTGCCAAATGTGCCTTCAGGTGTATTCGTTCTCCATCTTGCTTTTTAGTCCAGGCCTGACACATTTGGGATTCTTGCCACAGGAACTGTACCAAATGACTCACTCACAGTGGTAGCYGTGCGCTGAAGACTGCATCCTACAGTATCAGTGGGCTTGCAGTTCAACATGAAAGGCAAAACCTCAGGAGACTGACATATGGCCATTTGGTTCAAATAAGCTCCTTCAAATTTCTCTAAATTTTTATCTTCTTTCTGCCATTTTCTACAGTTGTGGCTGTTCTTGACTGATGCCTACTTTATTTAATTCTTCTMTGTCCTCTCATTCTTCTGCCTCCTTTTAGCCTCTGTGTCCTTGGGCAGTCCCCATTCTCAAATTCCTCCTTTTAACTGCAGGCACCATGAGCTCTCTGTTTATTCCTGACAGCRTAAGAGGTTTTATAGCCCCTCTGGAGGCTCAGCTCTAAAGACTGGAATGCTCTCTGCTAATTTCCTACTCATTGTCCCTTGGTTGCTGGTGCAATAGGGGACAGATCTGCAAAACCACTTAGAGGTGGGMGAGGTGACCCCTGCAGAGCCTGTCTGCTAGATATTCTGGTGGAGTCCACAGCCCAGCAGCACAGCTGGGCAGCCAGCTACAGGATGAGAAGGGCAGATATTGGGGCTCACCTGAGCAAGTGTAGAAGGGAGAATAGTATCTCCTGCCTCAAGGAGAGGCTTATTTTTCATTATGCAGAAAAACCCAAGGATGTCAGGCTGGTATCGGTTGTACCCTGATATTGTATGAAGTGGTGTTGCAGGCACTCAGACCAGGATCTTAAAAATTGTTCCTGGATCCAATATTATCAACAAAGTCCATCCAAGCTGACATTCACTCTGCTCTCTGCACTCCAAGCAAGCCAACCTGACTTTAAACTGTTAGACAAATGAAAGTGTGGTTTCTTGCATTTTTTAAGTTCAGGCATCTTTCAACACCTGTTGGTCTATTAGAAACAATTTTTTTTGTGTTTTGTAGCATCTTGTGTTTTGTTTGGCATGTCAGGAACAGAAAAGAAGACCTGCTCTTCACACAATTCCCTTCAGATCAGATTGATAATATGTATTGAATGATGTTGTTTAAATCAATGCAAATTGATTGAGGGCCTCAGAGCWTCTGGAAGATAACAGGAGAAGAGAGACCAATATCCTGAAGGGATATTCATGGCCATTTTTAAAGTGCTGAACAACTTCTGCCCAAAAGGAATAACTTGCAGGTCATTTGAGAGGAGGACATGCTTTGGATTGAAATTGAAAGCCTGTATAAGATAGGTAATGATGCTCTCAGAGTACTCTTATTCCTCTTATTTCTTATAACTCCTCTAACTGCTAATAAATTATGATAACCATCAAATTATGGTCAGCTGGGAGTCCTAAAGAAAAAAATTTGGTTGTCTTAATGAGGAAGGGGGGAGCAGTGAAAAGAAGGGAGAGATTTTAATAGAGAAAACAAACATCATCAGGAAACAGGGATGTTTCTTTTGCATCTRGATTRTACACAAAAACAGGGAACCTGAAGAGTAAAGCTGCTGCTGCTGCTGAATTTCTGTCCATCTCCCCCATCCTGCTCAGAGTCAGAGGCAGCTCTTATAGCTGTCTTTGTGATAAAGCTTACAAGCAAATTGGACAGGGTGTCAGGCTGGCTATGAAATATGACAAATTAACAGCCGAGGCTGCTACTGCCCTGGTTACAGACACTTAATTTAGAAGTTATCATGTAACTGGATGCTTTCTGTAATTTGTGATGATACTGATTGTGATAAATTGCAAGATTCAGGTAAAAAATTCAGCCCATTCCTGAAACTGAATATTAAGGGAAGAAACGGTTGTCAATACCGTGCCACTTAACTTCAGGCCCCCCAAATGAGAAAAGATCTCACAATAACAATAAAACTCTCAGTCACTGAGCAATGTAATTATATTAAGCTAATTACATTACAATTAGCAAATCTTTAATTTATTTTTAATGCACTGATTAAACTTTATGTGGTAATCATAAAGCTTTCTGAATGGCAATCCTTTTGGGGAAGCATTGACACCAGCCAGGGGTCACTGCTTGATGTTAGAGTATTTCCTGAAGTAATAAATAATTGAATTTTTATCTAGCCTGAAATACAAATATTTCAGGCATATAATTTATTCCCCTCCTTCCCTTTACTTTGATGGCTGATAATGGAAAAATTAATGCTCCACATTCCAGTCCACTCTGTTGGTCCCATGCATTTTCATTGGATTGTTTGTTTGTTTGTTTTTAAAGCTAACAGCTGTCTCAAAGGACCCAAAGAAGTCCTTATCAGGTGGTTCTCAAGTGGTTTATCAGAGATTCCTCCTCTTTTCAGTAGGACTCTCTGGGAGAAAAAGCTGGGGAATGTGCCTCCCCCAGGTGTAACACCATCTTGCACCAGACAAAGGAGGAAAATTAGGTATGATAAAACTAACTGAATGAAATCAGGGACCCCCGAGTGTTAAGCTCCCTGAGTCATGTTTAGATCCTGTATGGCCTTAAGGGCACTTGGACCATGCAAGTCCTTAAGACTTTGCCATTAAAGTTCCTAGGGCATCTAATRCCATTTTGGAGCATGCCTAACCACCGCTTCTGCCTTGACCAGGCTGTGCAGCAGGGCACTTATCTGACGTTTAGTCGGATTAGAAACCATGAACAGTGCGTTCATCCACTTATCTTGTTGCAGGGCTCAGTCTCACAAGGACACTTCGTATCCTCCTGCTGTGCTCTGCCAGATCTGATCCTTCTTTGGCCATTAGGCCAAAGGTTTTTTTTTTTTCTTCTCGTGTTTTGTCTACTTTATCTAACAAATACATGTATATATATATTTCCTATGAAGCGTGGCTGCTTTGTAAAGAAGAGTGGTTTTTCCACCTTGAATGCCATACCAATAGAGGGACTGAGAGTTCTCCACACATAGAAACAAATCTTATCAGGCAGAAGAGGGTACAAAGCACTTTGGGTGGGACTMTTCAATTGTTGCAAAAGATGGAGGATTTCAGTGACATGATTTTTTTTTTTTCTCTGAACACCCTCTGTGGCRCTGCTCAGTTCCTCAGGAAATAGCATCTTTCTGAAAGGGGCATCCAAAATGAGAAAATACAGAGTAAAATAAYTAAGCTCTGTAGAGAAGAGGGACTTCAGCTTTACGACTATTTCACATCCTCAGGGTTTTCCTGGAGGTAAGCTATGATGGCTCCTTGTTCAGTCCAACACTTTTAAAGCAAAGACATGGAGCACTGTGGATCAGGGCCAAATGCTGCTATCTCAAAAATTCTATGCCCCAGCTGCAGATTTTCCCTGTCTTCTGGAGGAGGTGAGGGTGAAGGGGATACAGAAACCAGCCAATCCCCAAGCCCTGCCTGTCCTGAACAGCAGATTCCTGGCCAAATGGGAGCCAGGCACCATACTGGGAGGRTACTGTCTCATCCCTAAAGAGAAAACTGGGCTTTTTGCCCTGTGTCAGCACTACTGATGTAAAGCACCTACCCAGCTTCTGGGATGTGAGCTATTATCTCTGCAGGGCTCTCTGCTTCTCAGAGTAGCTGTATCTGCTTCCCTGCCGCTAGCTCCAGGCTCTCTGTATGGCAGGCACCAAGGCGCACAGAGACACGTGTTTAGCTCTGTTTTTTGGATCTGGTCCTTGATGCTTRGGGACCAGATGTAATTTGTTCATGCACCTTGAGCTCTGCAGGTGACTCAGGAGCGTGGGACTGGCCTCTACCTATGTTCAGCATCAGTGATAGGCAGCCATTCCCTGCAGACAAATTGACGTGTCACTGTCACACTCAATACACCAAAAGGAAATGGCTGAACTGGAGGAGCTGAAAACAGACTGTACTTAAAGCTGTAAACATTTGGGGCCGATTTTTGTGCTTAAAATTTTGCAAAATTGCTCTGTCAGCCCAGAAYAATTATTAAAAAATAGTAATTGAAAAATGTGTTATTTTACATCTTACAAGTAAACAAGAGCAATGGCTCAGCACTGTGTATGGAGTGGCCTGCAGTCCTTGTTTTTGTTTGTGTGGGACCTTAAGCAACTGCTGTGTTTATTTTTTCCTGATAATCTCTCTAATAGCATGGAAAAAGAAGGCACAGGCTGTGCCTTTTTAAAAAATGTATTTATTTATTTATTTTATTTGAGAATTGAAATAATTCATGTTTCTCCTCTGTGGAATGAATTTCCCAACCATAATACCGCACGTTGAGTGTATCTGGAAAGGATGCTGCCTTGTTCGATGAACTGAATTGTGCACACAGTTGGAGGCTCTGACAGTGCCAGCATCAGTGAATGCAAGTTGCATAAAAAAGAGGCAGCATCATTCATGACACTAATGAACAGTCCTTCCTCGTCCATCAGAGAAACCTTTCCCAGGGATAACGATTCTCCTAGCATTTTCTTAGCCATAAAAGAAGAGATTGTGCTGGGTCTTTGGTTCTGTATGAAACTATCAGGAGGATTCTTAGGCTGGGAACAGAAATCAATGTTTCTGTGATACTATATTGGCTAAATACTTAGACCAGAGAAAAAAGATTTTGTTTTGACTGCACAGTGAACTTCTTGTTTTGCTTTGCTGCTACAAGATTGTGRAAATAGAGTGAAATTTAAGGGGACATATTTGATTCCAAGCAAGTCTGCCAGCAAGTTCTAGTCATTTATTGCAGYGTGATGTACCTGGTTCACTCATGTAAGTCCTACAGCTTTAAGTAACTGTAACTTCATTGATTTCAGTGGAATCTCAGGAGTAGAAGGGGAAAATTGGTGTGACACAATAGTGATTCAGCTCTAATGTATTTCCTCATTCTTCTCCAGGTATTTATTATCCTTTAAGAGACATCTACTTTAAATCTTTCTTATTACTTGAAAGAAAGTCTCCTAAGATATGAACAAAACCAATAGCAGAAGGGTCTCTGGGGATCTAATCTACAAAGTGACAATTAGACAAGATCTAAAACTAGGGGCTTGATTGTAACAGCGGTTGAGGGCATTATCATTTCTTTAAACTGTTGAAGAAAAAGCAAAAGTATAGATGCCGTTTTGTCAGAAAAATATGATTTGTCTGAGAGTTGTTGAATAAATATGGCCTGTACCTACTTATTTATCAGCATCASTCCTAGGAAAGTCCTGTCAGTGAAAACCTTCTACTGTAAACTAGACTGCTACCCACAATTCCAGCTATTTTTTTTCTTTTAATCTGCCCCTTAAATATTTTGCACCTTGCTCCCTGCCTTTCTGTGCAAACCAAAGTAATACTTATATAGGCTTCTCTGTACACTCTGTAATGCTCTMATTTTCCAGTGCTTTATGAGTGACTCCAGTGGTGTGAAGTTAGATCCCAATCCATGTTGTGGGCCATCATACCACCTTTAATGGCCTGTGTGTTTGCTTTATGTTTTAAATGCATGTGCAGTGCCTTTGGGGGCAAGAAACTCATACAGATAGCTCAGTCTAGGAGATTGTGTTCATGTTCATGATGGCAACCATAATGATTGGGATTATAGCAGAAAAAGAGTTTGAAGCTTGCCTTCTGGTTAGAGAGGAAAAATTGAACTTTATACCATTGACCACATTTAGGTACCCTTTCTATGGCTTTCTTCACTTCCCCAAGACATGCTAGCATCTGACAAAGCTGCTTCTATACTTTATCCATCTGACAGAGGTGGATTTAAATTGAAAAAAAAATCTACATGATTGAACAGTTTGATACAAGCCATTAAAAAAAGTAAATTTTAGGACTGACTATGATTAGGTTACAGGCTGCTTTTCTTTGAAGTAAATTTGTCACATACTCTGCATTCGTATCAGGCATGAGGCTTTTATCACTGGAGGAAATCACTTTTGCAGACCAGCCCAAATCCCTCACATTGGTGAAGTATCTGTAATTCCTGATCTCCCTTGCATGACTGATTTCTGCAGGAGTGATGATTTTGTGATCCATGCCTTAGCAATAACCAGCTACAGTTACAGTAATTAAACAGTTTAAATCTACCATCCTATATAGATCCACTTTGATTGCTTGCTTTCTTACTGTACTTGTTGCTGGACTTCAGAAATTAACGCTTTGGTAGGTGCTGGGAAAGCCAGCTTTCCCCTCTTCCTGCCGTAAAATGAACCTCATTAGAAAACAAATCATTTATTGGCATTGAGTTTGCATTAATACAGTAATGATATTTATATTTCCAATCACTGCAAATTGCAAAGTGTGATGCCAGTTCAAGCAGAGTTGTTATTTTGTACTCTTGAGTCAGGAAGTTTTCATTAGTTCATTGGGTTTAACAGAATTAGAGAGCTTCTTTGAGGAAAAAGTATGAAGCATGTATGAAGTATGAAATATATGAAGGCAAAAGTATGCCTTCATTGTCTGACCAGTAAAGGCAATTGCTGCTTCTGGAAGAATATGGACTTGTAACATGGGACATTTCTCTTGAAATAGGGATTCGAGATTTTGTGTGACTGATCTGTCCCGTCAGAAACCAAACTGAAAATTATTGTTACTTCTTTACAGGTGTGGGAGATTTGCAGATCATCTTCACCTCTAGAGGAGAAATGAAGCSCTCAGCCTCCAAWATGTTTGTTTACAAAAGACACAGGTCTTATCTTTCTGAGTAATTCACAGGAATGTGAAAGCTTAAAACTCACTTTATTTTCTTTGTTCCCAAACCCTGAGCTTTTCACCTGGGCTAGGTCAAAGCTCCTTCTCTGAGACCATATGATCTTTAAAGGTGGGCTTGAACCCTTTTTATGCAGCTGCTCTGTAATACAAATGAACCTCAAAGCTTTAGCAGCCAGACAAAGAAGAGGTCTTTAACCCACACAGTCTCTGTAAGGGGGGTCATTTATGCTTAAATGACCCCTAATGGGCAAGTGATGAGTACTGTTCAGCACAACAATATTAATGGGCAGRCAGGAGCACAGAGCAAGGGGTAAGATGGATGCTTGCATGTTTCCATACCTTACAAAGCAAAAAGGGGTGGGTAAACTTACCTACTSCTTTCCCAAAGGACAGCCAACAGCATCTGAGTATTTCAAAAGCAATGCTGCTTTTGTCAATTTATTTCAATGAAATGAAAAGATTTCTAAATTCATATTTAATTAGATAAGTTTAGATTTATTTGGGTTGTATAGCTCGGCTGATATGAAGGTGAGAAGAAGTAGAAAATTTACTTTATTTCCAATGATCTGATGTCCATTTCCATGGAAACAGAAATGGAAGCAGGAACCAAACATAAGCAGTCACAGCCCTGGTTAATTGCCCATGGCTGCTTTCTGTTTCCACTTCTATAGTGCTGAACTCTGTGTTTCCTACTGACCCCGTTACTACAAAGCAATGTGTGTGAGAGGGACTGATGAGGGAATACTGGGCACAAGAAAGGTGCAGAGATCTGAGAGGCAGATGCAGGCTCACCAGGCTGACCAGTAAAGAAATCTCCTTTATGATCTGTTTTACTTGGCTGGAAAAAAAAATTAGGAGTAACATCAGCAAACCTAATTTTAATTAAGTTATYGCTAAGAACTTGGTGCTGTAACAACAAAATGACAACTAATGTAAAGCTGGAGTTSCTCCATGGAAGTTGTTGGCAGTTTAACAGGAATTAAGAACAGACACTGTSCTTTAGTGAAAAAAGCTGAAAACTATTAATAGAGAGGAAAAATTTATTAATAGAAAGTGTATTTCTGTGGCTGCTGGGGCAGTGAYCAAACTAGTATAAGGAGTCAGATTTTCTCAGTTTGGCATGCTCTGATATGTCTATGATGCAACAGACTTCTAGAGGTAAGCCACCGTATTCAATGATAAAATTGAAATTGAGTATGGAAAACAAACCACAAGCAAATCTATCTCCAGGCTGAAAAACTGTTTTATTTGTTCATTAAACTAATTGAACACCTCTGTACTCTCAAATTTGGCCTAAAACCAGGAATATAAAAATAGCATTAAAAACAATACTCCCTGTTCTTGTTGTTTCCAAAACTAGATTCTCCAGCAGGAAGAAATGATCCCCAGAGGTTTGGCTTCATGGAAACCCAACCTTAGGCCTTTTGAGGTTTACTCATCTCTTGTAATCATGCTRGCATCTGTCCTGTTTCTTGCTGATATAGAACAGCTCATTCTAGCCTAACCTATGAACTAAACAAAGACTGATGTCTGGAAGGGGTTAAAGAGGATTGTATCAGAAAAGAAATTTGATGGGGTTTTTTTCTCAAATGTTTTGTTGGCAAAATACTGAAAATAATCTAGCATGCATTTCAGTATGGAAAATAAAGGTGGAAACAGGAGGGGGGGTGGGGGAGAAAGACGTGTTAAAAGGTCCTTAGGCTTTGAGAGAAGGCAGGCTCAAAGTGAAGCAGCTTCTCCCAGTCTCACATCCCACCACTATTCAGTGATGGCCACGTGAGCAATCCTTGTGCTTGTCTCCCTTTCTGCAATGCCCTTCTGCATAGACACCACCTTCCTTTGCATGTTAAACTCTGATCTGCCAACGTTGCCCACCAAAACAGTGGTTAAGTGTTGGAAAAAATTTCCCAGGGAAGTGGTGGAATCCCTGGAAGTGTTSAAGAAATGACTGGGCATGGCACTTAGTGCTTTAGTTTAGATGACGTGGTGCTGTTTGGTCAAAGGTTAGACTCTRTGAACTTGAAAGTCTTTTCCAACCTTAATGATTCTATGATTCCATGAGAATATCCCAAAAGCAAGCATCAAGCACCAATAGAACAACTGTCACAGAAGTACAGACTTTTACAAACACTATTCCATCAGGATGCACTGTGGTGTTGAAATGCACTGGAATTTTCTTCCTCAAATAAATCTTCCCCCCTACTTTAACACTGCCTAGGATATCATGGAAAGGGAGTGGTGATTTTAAACTGGGCAATTTGTTCATAGCTTTTGGAARAGCTTCCCTGATTGTCTAAATGTATATTGCTTGATCGATTGAGCGAGAATTGTTTCAGGTGCACAGAGTCAAAAGATCAGGTGTAAGTGGTGAGGGATGTCTGACTGCAGCTGGAGTGTGGACAGGACAGATGGCTGTTGAGGAAGGAGGTGGAAACCTGGGGAATTCTAATGATGAGAAGCTCTGGGCTGCAGAAAAGCTAAGGTTACTGGGAGATTTAGCAATCAGCCTCCATGCAGCCAGTGCAGGACATTCTCACGCATACAAGTGCATTTCAGGGTATGGCATAGCCTTGCAATCTGTGTGAATTTAAAAGTTGGGGCAAAAATGTCCACTCCAAAGCACTGCATGTATTTTGAAATCACACTAATAGAGTCTGATTGAGGAAGTGAAAAGAACACTGATTTAGCTGTTCCTTTGTTTCCCAAGTCTCCAGCTTCAAATCATTAATTAGCTCTGGTCAGAAGTCTGYATTTATAGAAAAGAAAATCATGCTGAAAGACATAGATCCCTGTGAGCCAGCAATCTCAATCTCCATTTTCTTGCATCTTTTATCATTCTTTTGCACAAATGTAAAAGCCTGTTTATGGCATAAGATAATGGAAAGTCAGGCTCAGTGTGTAAATAACTGTGCTAAACTTTTCAGCAGAGAAATATCAATTGCATATGGTTTCTGTAGATTTTAACTACACACATACTAGTRGTGACCCTAAGTAGGGCGCAGTAAAGATGGGCTCTGAACAAATTATGGCAGTCACATTCCCATCTAGGCTGAGATGGAGATATGGATTGTGCTCTGTGCAGCACATGCTCCCTGCAACTGACACTTTGTCAGATACAGTCAACCCTTTTTCTGCCTATGTCTTTGCTCAGCAGACACATGCACAGATCAGCACTCCAAAGCAAAGGCAAGAGATGCCTTCACTGCAATCAGACGTCTGTTGCACTTCAAGTGTCAAGCCCCATGGTTGTAGCTTTGTGGTTGTATTATGCCTAGAACAGATTGGGCTTCACTGCCTATGCAGTCCTTCCTCACATTTGGTATGGCTATTGCAGATGACAGTCAGCTTAGTCACTATCACTGCTTCACTCTCACATGCTCGCATGTTGATGAATATGCAAATTCTGGGGTGTTTTATTAAAAAAGAAAAAAGGACTACCAAACATCAGAGCTTTTCATGGGAAATTGTATGTAGCATCTGGTATTTGATGAAGAAAGCCCAGCAAGGACTGTAATCTGATTGAGTTTCTGTGAATGACACACATGAAAAAAMCCCCAGACATGTATGGAGGTTTCTTGTTTGTGGGAAGATAGAACCTAGAGGTTTACTTGACTTTGTACATACTCATCAGATATTAGAGTCCTAAAATACCTTGTCTCTTATGGGCCAAGCAGTTAAGATGCTATTGAACTTTAGACTGCAATACTCAAACAAAAAGTAACAGGCCATATTGAATGAGTCTGKTTTTTTCACTTTTTCACAGTAGATTCTTCAGCTTTGTTCTGTCATATTAAAGGACAGGAAGACTTCCAGAGCAGCARAGCTCCCAAAACAGGAGAGTGACTTGATTTCAAAGTGAAGAGCAGGTAGCTGCCAGTACAAGAGCCTGCAGGTTAATTGGGTATCCTGACCCAGGCAAAACTCAAAAGAGAGAGCAGTACAATTCTTTCATTTTRTACATGAAAAATTGCTGTTTGTGTTGCACAGAGTTCAGTTTAATCAGCCCTGTGAGCCACTCTCGTATCATGAAGTGGATCACCCCTTCCCAGGAAGGAGGAGGAGAACTATAGAGGAGACCCAGGAGAATTAAAAGATGGTAACTTTAAAAAAAAAGTGAAGTTAGTGATTTTGAAAGGCACCAGATTAGCAGCACAGGAAATGGCCTCCTTTATTTAATCATACCTAAGTGCTTTGAGATAGATTCTTATTCCTTTTATCTTGATGAGTAGCACATCTCCACGATGGGCACAGCATCTGCTGGGGCAGCTGTGCAGGAGAGATAGGGGTCAAGCCTTAGGTAAAGCCATGCAGGCCTGTCAGCAGCAGGAAGCGGATAAGCGCAGCGTTGTTCCTCTGCCACCGTTTCCCCTATCTACACATCTCGAGGTCAGCCGAGGGGAAAAAAGCTGCAAAGGAAAAAAGGTGTTTTATGTGGTGTGCTGTAACAGATTTGCAGATGAAGAGCTAAAATAAACTGAGACTTRGTGCTAAGTAAATACTTTGAGATGACCACTGCTGGGTCTTCCTTTGGACTAGGCAGTTTCAGAGGACTGTGAAAAATAGATATATGTGGTTCCATAAATATGGCCCCTGCTGTACCCTATCAACCTGCTCTCTTTGTAGCTGTCCTGTGGACAGTCTGAGAACAAGTGCCTACCTGATATTTGAATCTCAGCATCCTYTGGAAGACATGCTCCAGCCATGCCCAGACACGTTCCTACAGACTTGTAGCCTGAAGATATGGTGGGAACTCAGTCTGGCACTCAAAATCACTCAGTAGGATCACTGGGATCTGCAGTCAGAGCCTGCAACTCTGGATATATTTCTCGTAGAGTTAGGTGGTACTGGCACACTCTAGGTGAGATCATTAGCATTTGATCCKGTATCAGAAACCACTGTTAATACACAGAGAACAGCTCAGAAGTGGTGCCAGGGTGAAGGACAGAGTGGTGTCACCACTGTGACACCCAGACTGCAAGAAATTTAGATGGGTGTTGGACAGCTGGAAATTACCTACATTCTTCAATACCTTGGAGCTTAGTTCAGGGACAGTGCACATCTCTTGATTCCACTGGAGTAAAGATGTTTTCCATTAATAGTTGTTCTTTTTCTTTTTCTTTTTCTTTTTCTTTTTCTTTTTCTTTTTCTTTTTCTTTTTCTTTTTCT
>CADDXX010000610.1:373513-423278 GCA_902810485.1 Alauda arvensis
CTTTTTCTTTTTCTTTTTCTTTTTCTTTTTCTTTTTCTTTTTCTTTTTCTTTTTCTTTTTCTTTTTCTTTTTTTCCCCACAGCTGGGTGAGGATAAGTAAAGAGGGAATAACACTGGGGGATAATAAGTGAGCTGGAGTCCTAGGCTTGCTTTACCATGTCAGGTATATAGGAACATGTTTCTATGTAGAGTAAATATTCAATGCCAATTCTTTATCTCCTAGGAGTGGTTCATGGTTCTTACCCACACATTTTCTTCAAAGGATCTTGCTAATGGATTTGCTTTTGGCAGAAGCTGCYCTGCATTTGGAAATGCATTCATTTGTTCCTTCCCTCTTTCCACCTTGCCTTGTCAGTGTCCCTGTGAACTGACTCCAGCCCCTGTTCCTGGAGCAGGTCAGAACTTGCCCCTCTCACCTCTCCTCTCACCTCTCCTCCCCCAATAAGCTTGAGGAGCAGCTGTAAGCATGCTAYTGCTTTTCAGGTCTGTAGGAGAGTGGATCTCACTTAYTGTRTCTATACTCAAGYGTGGATTTTGCAAAACAGCAGCAGYCCTGGGTTGTATGTGTCTCTGTAGTTAGTCAAGAATAAAGAAAGGGGAGATGTTTGTGGTTCTTGCTTMGTTTCCTCACCTTTGATGACTGTTGGTGGCGTTGAAACAAAAACTGGAGACTGTCACATCTGCTGTTTGTACTGAGTGCCAGATTTGTCAGTTCTTGACTGAGAGACAAGAAAAAAAGAGAGCAGAGTAGACTGGAGGCAGGTCAAGCAGTTGTATGCAAAACCCCTGCTATTTAGCCCCCTCCTRAACAAAAATACCTATAAAATTCCGAGCAGTGGCGAGTACCCATCCAAGAATGCATGGCATTCAGATCACATAAATATGCACATCTCTCTGCATCCTATTAGTTGTTGCTAATTCTTTCTCAGCCTATGGGGCTAATGACTAACTCCAGATCAGTAAAATCTTAGTTCCTTGTTGGCATATTTCCTTTATTACAAGTGCTTCTATTCCTGTGGGTATCAAAATTATTCCAACACCCTATTATTAGATCTCATGCCAGCCTAATATATGTGAATTTGCCTTATGGATTTAATCTGCGGCCTCATTAGCTCTGAATCAAGTCAGTCTTTTCTCAGATAAGACATTGGATAGACAGGAAACTCTCGGTGCCATATCTTGTTGCAGAACTGGTTTGGTGGCTTGAACATAAAAGTACATGGGAAAGCTTTTCCTTGATAAGGACTTTAATCACAGCTGCATCACTAACATTTTGCCACKAATTTTTTTAGGACCTTTGTAGTCAGAGAACTTTGGCCCAGGAACTATGTTATGAAATTAGATACAAATTTCCTGGAGGTGGGAGATAGAGAAATATCCTGAAGAACATTCTGATCTCAAACCTCAGCAGGATGACACTTCACAGAGTCATGACTGATTTATATTATCRTGAGAGACCATTTCYGTGAAGGCTTCACAATCAGACCTGGATGACATCTTYTGGGGGAATCCGAAGGGTCCTTCATCTTCAAGAGCCTGAAAAAAATGCAGAATCCTCCTGAAGAAGCAATCCATAAGTAAATACTAACTTTTTTTATATGGAGGCAACAGTGGGAAGGCTCCAGAACAAATCTGCTTGCTTCCAAGAATAAGATCTTCTGCTCCAAGGAGGCTCAGGTCCAGGATTTTTATCGGATTGTTTTTCTCCTTCTAAGCCCTGCATTGTGCCTTTCCAGTAGCTCCCCTGATTCCCAGGGTAATCTGAAAGATCAAAAAGAGGCAAAGACATGATCATTCTCCAGCTCTGTACTGGCCAAGACAGTTTTGGCTGACAGACTTAGTACAGATGGTCATCAGCCTCTGATCCAGCTCCTGGACTGCCTGGACCTGATCTCCCAGTCCTGCAGCCAGATACTCTGTGCAGACCCAGAGTCACTGCACCTGAGGACACTGCTGTTGCTTGGCTGAGTAGCACTTGGAGACACAGATCCCTACATCTGTAGGGATCCTGACACAATGAAGAAAAACATGGGAGGAAATATATTCATCCAGGTGGAGTAAGTTTTCCTTATAGGCAGTGCAAACTTGACTGATATGACCTTGCTACCAAAGGTATTTCTCTCTTTAAAACGATCTGCCTTTGTTCATCTTGGTTTGAACTGATTTGCATATTCCACCTGCTTTTTTAGTTATTCTTGGTCTTTTCTCAGTGCTCTTGCACCGTGGCTAGAGACAACATCCAGAATTAATGTTCCCAAGCTTCTMAAATATCTGCTGGAATATTTCTTATATCACTTTGTTACCTCACTTTGAAATCCATCTTTCTAGCAGCTGTCATCTAAACCACAAAACTGATCTCAACTCTCTCTTCTAGACTTTGTCTATAAACTTKTATCTTGTAAACTATTCATAAAGTCAGATATGGCACCAAAMCAAAAGAATCCTATAAAAGAATGACAGCATCACATTGGTGTCAGCTGACTGGTGACATTCTTTCTTCCATAATTAACTCAACTTTGCCTTTTTTTAGAAATGAACCTAAATCCAAGGTTTGGCCAGAAAACTATCCACTGCCACTTCCAAACACACTTTTTATTACTTCAGTTAGTGTTCTTTGACTGAAGCTGAAGCAGAACCTGGTTATTTTGGTGCTCTGTCCAACATTTTGACAACTCCTATACTATTTGCTATTTACACCTTTAAGAGCCTCCTAAGGTTGTGTCTGATTTCTGCAGTCTGTATGCTAGGAACACTCATGAATCTAGAGTTTCCATTTCATTCAGTAAGAATGACTATGTTTTCCTAGTGCTTCTGAAACAGCTTCTGAGAATATTATTTCTTTAATTTTYACTCAACCATATTTAAAAAGATCCAGGCCTTATGCCAGAATAGAAATTACACTGAGTTGTAGAAGAAACACTTAAGAATCGTGAATCTGCTCAGCCTCTGCACTTTTCCTGTTTTGACTTCTGTGGAGCCATGCCAGAATCAACCCAGTCAGAAGTTTTGGGCCCTGCCGAAGTCTTCAGAGTGACACTTAGTTCTTACACCACTGTCTCACAGGAAAAGACCATATCAATTCCTTCACTTTGGTTTATGTTTGCAACTTCCTTGCTCTTTATTCTGCAAAATTTGGCTTCATATATTAAGAACRATGTCTCCAAACAGGAGCCCAAACTTCAGCTGATGTTTTTGTAAAAAAATTTCTGCTCTGGTTTCATTAATGGGAGTTGCTGAATAGCTAGTTTGGGTTGCCAGCCATGCTCTGTCAGCTCCTAATAAAGGTGAATTTAATGAAGGGTATGAGTTTTTTTTTCTGGCAATGGCACTCACTTTGCTCAGTATAAATGAAACTCTTTTGTTCAACAACAGGATTTCCATTGAATCATTTTCCCGTTGAAGGCTAAATATCGGAATGGGTGAAATTTGGAAATGGAGTGGGTGATTCTTTTCATTTATTGCGAATGAGTCATTACTCATTCAGTGTAATTTGTCAATGCTCCCAAAGAGTAGGAGCAGTCACTTAAGATTGGCCTCATTGCAGTGTTTAAAACAGTACATGATAGATTTGCCAGTGCTGCTGTGGTGAAACTTTCCCCAAACCCCCAGTTCCAGAGAGGGAAGCTCACRGCATCCATGGAGCTGGGCTGGGCTGTCAACTGAGCTCCAGTTCTTGAATAAAGATGGGAGAATCTCACAAAGAGGGAAGYGGAGAGGAGGTCTGTGTGATTTTATTGAACGTTATGACACATAAGTGCTGGAATACCAAAGAGCTTGTTACAGCATAGAAAATTCCCTCTGCTAGCAACTCCATTTGCACTCCAGCACTATTCCATTGCAGGGCCTATAAAGCAGATTGCTAACAAAAAGGTTATTCAGAGGGTTTCTTTCAATAAACCCAAAGGTAACAAGTATCCACTGAGCAGATGTCATGAGACTGAGCTGCACTCTGGAAAACTGCCGCAATATTTAAAAATAATGCTTTCTTATTAACCTAAGTACAATACTAAAAGTCTTTTAAAATAAAACTTTCCAGATGGCACCTGCATCAGAGATGCTAATAGGATGAATGYCAGTAAGCCCACTAATACTGGAAATGCTCTTAAGAAACAACTACAACTGATTGTACTGGCACAAACAAATAAAAAACTAATTTATGTATTCCTGCAGCTGCATCTCCAGCCAAAGCAGAGGCAGGAGTCAGGACCCATTCACAACTGACTAATGTGGCCCCATTCATTGCAAATTTCTAGCATTTAAGCATAATTACAATTTATTGTTTGCTAACTTGCAGGTCAGAAGAGTCAATGCAATATGGATAACTTTGTCAACTAGTGAAATGCTTGTTAGAAGGAATTGCCAATCCTTCCAAGAAGAACATGACAGAAAAAAATAACAGTTATTCTCATTTCATCTGGCTGTTGTGATCCCAGCAGGAMTGTAATAGCACTGGGCAGTAGGGAAACCAACTGCATGTAGTGATGTAGAGTACTGGTAGCTGAGTCCATGGCAGTACAGGATATGCTGTTGGTCTTGCCCCAAGCCAGGCTCACCTCCCACCATGAGTTCTATGCCCTTGCTTTTCTGGCCCTTGATGCCTTATAGAGGGATGCAGAAGACAGTGCAGAGTTCCCTTCATCTCTTGCTAGTGTGGCCAGGTAAACACGAATGTGATCCACCACAGTTTGACATCCTAGAAAGGAGGTGAAAAAGAGATCAGGTACTACTACAGCTTGGCTGCAAAGATGTGCAGAAGAATGTAAGTTGGACCATCACTGGTCTTTGACTTGTATCATCAGCAGGTTTAGTTAATTCATAAATGTTGSGGTTTGTTATTTTCCATTTGCATTGGTTTGCTTCAAGTTCCAAGTTACCCCCTTTTTTGCTGTTTACCATTGGTTCTGCCTGGCCCRCCTCCCTGATGCAATCCCCTGGGGAAGTTATGCAGTACCCTGGGAGGATTGCATCAGCCCTGGTTTACCCCTCCCCGAGCTCCTGTCTGTCTCCCATGTGCCCTCCCCTGGCACCTGTCTGTTTCCCCTAAACCTCGCCCTTTGTTCTGGAAAGTTCTACTGTTTCTTCTTGGTGATTTGATRTTACATGTTTGTCCCTCCCCCAAGTTGTCCCCATTGCTSCCGGYTGATGTCTATCCAGTTTGTAACTGCACCCCCATCCCTCCTGACTGGTTCTCTGTTACTGTTCCTCCCCTTGTTAAAAGGTGTTGCACACCCCAGAGTGGGGCTCCTTTCGGGTGAGTTGACCTTCCAGGCTCAATAAACCCAGAGAATTTAGACCCCCAAAAGGAGTCAGCCTCTTTTTCCAACAACAGCAGGGAGGTTTCCACCRCTCCTACACCCACCGGGGTCTGTAATGTGGCCTCGGCCCACAGATCGTGGCAGGGTCGCCTCGGGGCAGAGCTAGCCCCTAGAAGAGAGGGACCACCTGCACATAAATTGACAAGACTATACCTTAGGTGGTGACTGGGTCCTGAACACAGTTGGGGCCAAAATCAAGAACAGGGAGGGTCAATCTCTTTAGGATTTGCAAGGGACTTTGATTAGTACAGATAGCATAGGTTGAAGCTCAAAGCCTGGTTGATGAGAAATAGCCACGGAATATGAAAAATCACATTCTCATTCTTAGAACAGTATATTTCTATGTTTCTTACAACTAAGAATTTTCAAGCACTTTTTTGCATTAATAGCTTGAACTTTCTGACACAACCGTGAATTACCTGCATGTGACTGTCACTGCTTGACAGAGAGGTAAATGGAGGTACAGAAGGTACTGGATTGAATTCCCCTTTTTATGTGCATCTTAAGCATAACTGCTTATTATCTGTGCAAAGAGGAGGCAAATGTTATTGTGTTGGTTGTTCATACTGCCACATGGAGCTGTGGAGGCATGGAGATATAATGAAGGAGTTTTGGTGCAAGGAATGAAGCTGGTTTGTCTCAGGTATCAYGGGAACAGCACAGTAAAGCTGCAAGCAAAGCTTAGCAAACCTTTGCTTTTGCTGCCAAGCTTGATCACTAGGATAGGACTGACTTGAGTCTTTTGTAGTAATTTTCATCCCTGCCAAGAAAACTCTACCAAATCAGTGTTTGTATACCTCCATTCTCTTAATCCTGCTCGTTCTTTCTTTCACCTCAAGTCTGTTCACAAACTGAATCCAAACTGCTGAGGAGGGACACAGGACAGGGATAAGGAAAGCTGTGCAGATCCACTTAATTTGCCTAGCAGTGCCAGCATCAAACAAAACTGGCTGTCRTACATCCTGGCACCAAAGGATGGAGCAGGAACATATCTGARTGTAATCTCTTCGAGTAACTTYAGCAAATAATGAAGGGCTGACTAATACCAGGAGCCTCTTCCACAGCTCATTTACCATGTGAGCTGGTTCTGAGACACGCTCAGTAGACGAGAATGCACATCAAATGTTTTGATCTATGGAAGAACATTTTTCCTAATATTTTTTCAAAGATTTTTTTTCTCAACTTTGTAATGTGACTCTGAAGACGGTCATGCCATATTTTTAAAGGAGACACTCTGTGTGTGTTTTTTAAGACCTTTTTCAAAGGGGGACGAAGGGTTACATATTTTTTAACTCCAAAACCCAGATGTTCTTTAGCAGAGAAAAATAGAATAACATACATTAATAGCTTGGAAAACAATGGCAATATTTAATTAACCTTTAGAAATGGCTAATCTGTGAATCTGCACGTGTCAGCTCATCTTTAGAACAGAGTGACTGTGTGTGCCTTTGCCAAAATCAACATGCTTGTTCGGTGGATTTCTTCCACTGGGGATTCACATGAAGAACAAAAAAAGGAAAAAAAGAAAGAAAAAATAAATTTTTTTTCAGCTATTTGACTTGAAGCATTCATGTGATCCAGATGACCTCGTCAGGGTTGATGTAGCCTGGTGTGCCACAGATCCAAGATCTGCATGTTCAAGGCTTGGCTCTTAGCCGTTAGTCGTTGGACCAGACASTCTGCAGGTCTTGTGGGACCATTAAAAGCTTTAGTTTAGCAGTGGGGCCGYTCACCTCTTCATCACTGACTTTCTCTCTCTCTGTCTCTCCTCACCCTCCCTTTAGCTTGGCTGATATCAACGCTTCTCTTCAGCAGATCATCTACCTGCCAAATCCTCTCCTTTTTAAATCCTTTAAGTAGGAATACAGATCATGGGGGGCGGGGGGGAAAGGGCCCTTGAACTTCTGGCTCCTTTCAGAGCACCCCCCATTTCCCATTTCCCTCCTGTCCTATTTCCCATCTGACAGGAGTCCCACACTAAGATGAGATGGGCTATATGCCTCCTCCAGCTGGCAGCAAGGGCTGCAAGGTGCAGGAAGCTTGCAGAGTTTCTCAGCATGCAGGAGAGGTATTTGAAGCATAAGGCTCGTGGTGCATACAGGAGGAGTGGCAAGTACACCAGAAGGTGAAGAGATGGCTGGAAGCAACACTAATGCCCCTCCATCTGGAAAGATGAGTGCTGTTTAGTACGTCTGGAAAGCATTATTTCTGCAAATAGCTCAACCTCTTTCAGCTTAGAGGCAGGGATCCCAGCCTGCTGCCAAGCTTAGATCTCCCTGATGGCAATGTGGTAGGGGAGATGGTGAACAAGTGTACTAATGGCATAAAGCAGGAAAAACAGCATCCAATACATCAGCTTAAGGTACATCAGGCATCTGCCCTTCTCCCAGAAGGCTGCCTGCGACTTCAAATTGCATTAAGACACACTTGTGTTTTATATCACAGGATCAACCCATATGATAAAAGTTTAATTGGGTGGGTGTGAAGGGGAATTTAGAAGTCACTCAACTGACTGTTCCCAGTGATTTAGCTTCACAAGGGAGATATGGGAAAGCCTAACCTCAAGTCTGCTAGTGTCCCTGAATTTTGGTTTGAATTGTAGCTCTGCAAAGATCTAGCTTTAGATGAAACTCATCTGAAAACACTGAGGTGTGCTGTTTCATGTTGTTTCAGAACAAATGCCTGACCCAAGCTTGATTTAAATTTGGAGACCAGAGGGAATCATTCAGCAAATCTGATCAGGCCTTTCACTTTGTAACAAAATAAAAATCAGTTAATAGGACTTGTCTCTAAATATTTTTGAATGGATAGATATCCAGGTGCAAGTTCCAATATAATACTTTCAACCATATTAAGTCAACAGCCTAAGCATCTATTGGACATGTACTTCTCATGTGAATTTCAAGCAGGACAATTTYCAAACTCTTCATCAGTGTACAGCCTGTTTCCTAATGATATATATTCATGATCAATGTGGGCTGCTGTGCGTGGTAATGAACAAGTTGTAATGCAGCTGATGTGTGAGGGTCTTGTGTGTATTCTCATGGGTCACTGTTGACCAGCCATCTGATACGTGCCAAGTTGGGATGTGATGCGTGGTGTGCAGAGCTCGAGGAGGATTTTTGGAAATGTTACTTCGGTTTATATCCAGCAGATTTTCAACTTGCTCTTTTGTTTGTTTTACCCATGAAATTTAATAGATGTTCTCATTTGAAAAGGTAAGATCAAAATGTATTTTAAAACTTTCTTGAATTGGACTCCAGAAATACATTTTTGGAAAAGCAGGCTATTCTCARACTTTAAAATAAAGACACAAACCCTATTTTTTTGGCAGCCTAGGAGAATTTTRTCACAGTCAGAGTGGGTTTGTACATCTTTTCACAGGTTTGTGAATGTTTGCCTTAAAATTTTCTTTATAGAGCTTCTTTCCACATCTGTCTTCTGTTCTGAATGTCAGTCTGTTCTAAAATATTTGTTGAATTTTATACAACTTGAAGGACTCCCTATAGCTCCTGTGCTTAAGTATATGGAAGACTTCACAGGCCAGGGCTGACATTTGTTTCATTTTTAAAGGCTACAAAATGAGTTTAAAAATTGTCTGTGGTGATTTAAGATAACTACATATATAAACTTGTGTATTCACTGGTAGCGTATYGTAGTTCTTAATGTAAGAAATAGAAATGCCAGAAACAAATTTTTAACAATAGCAAAACAATTAACTTAGTAAGCCAATTTTCCTTGCTTTAAAGAAGGACTTTACTTTTTCTTGTGACATTCTCTAGGTGTTTTCCACAGTTTTCACCAACACTGTTTCAAASCTATTTGCTTTTCTTTTCTTGGCTAAAAAGTAAAAATGTCCATAAGGATTAGTTTTTTCCCCAGATTTTTAATTTTTTTTTTAAGTGTACAAAATAAGAAGTTTGAGAGCATTCTGGTAAAATATGATAGAAAATTTCCAATAATAGTAATATAAAAAAAGACTGATACATTTTGTGAAGAATTGTTTTTTGGATAAAAAGGGTTCTTTTCGAGTGAAAAGGCATGTYGTGCAAAAAATTCAATTAGTTCTAGTTTCAAGATCCCTATGGGCCATATCCTGAATAGTTATTGAGACAAAGCTCCCATTGAAGTCATTGGGCATACTTCCTGATTAAAGCCTTCAGGACTAGGTCAACTGGGAGTTTTGCCTGAGTAAGCACTTCAGGATTTGAGTGTAAACACAGCCATTGGGGAATAAATGGGTTAATACGGCAGCCTAATACATTCTCTGCATTTGTAAGCTCTGCATTACACMAGGGACATGGGTCCCTCTTCCTCCTCATGAGGATGGCAGACATTTTATTTTCCACAGTGCACTGTGCTGGTGCCCTTCACTCCACGTCATCAAAGCGGTCTGGTCTGGCCGTGTTTTTCCGCTCCCCTCCGAGAACGAACGCCCCGTGTCAGCGAAAAGGCCAAACCACTTTTTTAATACAGTACSGAGGGAGGAATTCCCCTGCCCCCTCCCAGCAAAGCCCGCTCCCTCATCCAGGCTGAGTTAGTCATGTCTGACTTCTCCTATTCACATTATGGCTACCCTTGTTGCTTTTTGGGTTTTGTTTTGCTTCCTTACTGTTGTTGTTTTTCAGCCAAAGCTGTCATTTATCATGAGAACAAGAGCAGCCATGTGTTGATTTTTCTGGATTCCTTTTGGACAGTGTCCCAGTGCTAATGAAGGCCCTTCCAAAGTGCTAAAGAGCTGGTGCCAAAATCAGTTACAGTGAAAACAATAGGGGAGTGGTGCACAGACAGCACATCTAGTGTGTGTGTGCGTGCATGCGTGTGTGAGTGGAGGGAGCACTTACAATTGTGATTTCGGTCCCCCTCCCTTAAGGATAATAAATTTGACTGAACTAAGGGGCTCGGATTCACATTTGCTAAGAGTCTGGGGCGCATTAGAAATAAAAGCCAGTGGAAAAATTGGTGGTAGATGTTCACACATTATGTCCTGCCTGGTCTGGATAATAACACAAAAATCAATGTTGTACGTCAGCTGTGACAATGATGATGAAGCTTCTGTGAGAGTTATAGGACCTTGAAATTCAGGGCTTTATCTCTGCCTGTAGGCCATTTATCTAAAAACTTTTTTTTTTTAAGGGCTCCTGAAAATGTTTTTTATTTTTTTTATTTTTTTTTAATTCTCTTTTTAAAACCAGAATTACTCTCTTTCACGGGCTTTATAAGCTGCTACATTGACAGTGCATAGTAGGTCTTACAACACCAAGCAGCAGTCACGGCATTGTGTGTTGTTARTTTGCCGGGTGGTGGTGGTGGGAACACACTTTTCCACGAAGATGAGTGAAACAGATACAGGAACACGGAGAAGGTGCGCGAATCTCGAGAATCAGCCTGMGGAAAGGACCCTGCCGTCCAAACGTGAATTCCAGGCTAAAGACAGGCAGTCACCGCGCGGCTGCYGGGACTCTTGAGTATTTTCGCCTCGTGGGAAGCGCACAGTCACTGCTTTTTCCTGTTATTATTCATCCCGCAGGATTTATGTATTTTATGAATCAAAGGACCGGGCAGTTTTGCGGCTCCCCCTTCCCCCCAGCGCGTTCCCCAGCCCGGTTTCTGGCCTTGTGCTCCATCTGCCGGCTGCCGCCCCGCTCTCTGCCCGGAGCAGCGCGATTGGGGTTCGGGCACAGGGCGGGGGATCCGACCCGGTCCCGCTCTGGGCCCTCCGCTGCCACCGGCACCGGGCCCCGGGTCCCCCGGCCCGGCCCGGCCCCAGCGCTGCCCCCGGCCGCCGAGGGCTCCGCCGAGCTCACGGCGGACAAAAACATGCACTAGAGAGTCCACACACACACACACACACACATACACACAAACACACACACACATACACACACACACACAGACACAGACACACACACACACACACATATGTGTATATTCACATCCCTTGCACCTGACGGGAATCCAGCCACTTCTGCCGTGTTTCTCCTAACCCTAACCCATTCTTCTTTATTAAACCCAAAATGATTTAATCAAACTGATGTTTACCCAACATAGCCGGGAAGCAATACTTTCATTAGCAGGTGCCAATCTTTCTTGTGTGCATTTCAGTTGTGAGCAAGGCAGTTAATGTTTAGAGGCAGATGCTGGTGGTTTGGAAAGGCCTTTCTGTGATGGTACCGACCAACACTGCTGTTTATTTGAGTTTTCCAAAATATATAAATAGACAGGAATTAGATGGAATAATCTCTACAGTTTGGAGAAAACTGATAGGTGATTGAATCTAAGGATCAGTTTAAATTACCTCTGCCACATACACATATATACATGATTCAGTAAATAATGTGACCCCTGACTAATTCACACTGYTTTAGATTCCCCATTTTTCATATACTGTTACTGTAACTATGTAGGTGATTTTTATGTTTCTTGTCTGCATAGAGACTACCTCCTGCAAGATTTGGTAGACTCCATAGATTGTTAGGCCAGAAGGGCCGTTGTGTTCATCTGCTCTGACCTCCTGCATAGCACCAGGCATACGATTTCACACTGTGATTTCTTCATCTACGCAAGCAATTTGTTTGCAGTTGAGCTAAATCACAGATTATAGAGAGGTAGTCCAAAGGCACACAGTTCTRTGTAGCATTCCTAACAACCTATCTGGACTTTAAATTTTCTTTGAAACACAGCACTCCGTTAGAAGTTTCCACCCTTGCTTTGCCAAGCCATACGGGAAGRGTTGCTAATCCTCCTTTGACAGTATGAAGCTATTTTAGATGTAACATTTATGCACGTAGATGTTTCAGGAGAGGTCTAATTTATCAGCTATCTCCTCTTCTTTCACCCTCTTATTCAGGCATTTCAACAGAGCAACAGATGGTCCTTGCAGGCCATTTGCTGTGTTTGGAATTGTAGTGTCCCAAAGAAGGGCCACTTTCTTATCACTAAAAGTGAGTCTAAGTTTCCTTACCCAGTTAGAATTTCAAATGATGCTTCAATTTGCCTTGCTGCTAAAGAAAACATGTGTCTCAACAGTTGAAGGGTGAAATCTGCAAACTTTAAAAATTATTTCTCACCATATGGGCTATCATACCCTTATAATCAGAAAGAATGGAGATTTTGAGGACACAACATAGAGGAGTCCTTATTTTTGTCTTTGTACGCTGGTGTCCTGAATTTGGTATGACTAAAATAGTAATTTATTTGAAAGTAACTCCTCTTCTCATTATTTACTGAAATCACTGTCACATTTAAACTTTTATAGGGACTAATTTGAGTTGTATACTCTTATCAATGCACCTTATGAGCACAGTCATTACATAGGCCTGTGCTAAGTTTTTATCTTAACACAAAAAAATGTTTCTTTCTTTATTATATAAAAATGTTCTCTACAAGATTTTGTTTTAATTATCACCTTGAATTTTGTGAAAAACTCTGCTTTATAGGCTAACACAAAATATTTGTAAAGGTCTGGATAAAGCTTGTAATTGTGTTTGAAATTCTTTGGCCCAGCTGTAGTAAACATGATATAGTTTTGCTTGGCTACAGAGTGTTGCCACAGACCTGTAGTCCTAAACCTATGTAGTTTACTTTGCTGATCACCTRTATCCAGGGACCCCCATGCCCAAAGGTACCTTAAAGCTTGAGCCTTAAGTCATGTTGTGGGCATTCCTAACTCTTAGGGAAATGAGAATCAGGCACTTTGATCCTTCCGCTTACTGGGTTTGTATTTTTTCGCTAGCTGATCAGCCAAAGTGGATTCTAGGATRTGGGTATCTTCCTAGGGCACACTTTGGCCAGGTGAGCTCTGCCACTTGCATACAGAGYCATGTTTTGAGTTGGATGCATGGGTGAATCAGAATCACAGAATCAAGGTTGGACGAGACCTTTAAGATTATCAAGTCCAGCTGTAACCCCGCACTAGGACTGTAAAGAGTTACATTGTGTGTACTTTCCTTACCTAGAGCTTTACAGCCTACAGACTTCAAATGATCCAGCCTCTTGACTCTGGAGATTAACTTTGTGTCACAGCCTGTTCATGCCTGTCCTGTATGAGACATACAAGTTCACAAACCAAGCTAAGGGATGATTCAAGTCTGTGATCTCAACCCTTATACCAGGACTCAAGGGTAAAGAGTTGCATTGTGTTAAGTCAGATTCCAAGAGGGCMGCAGATTTTTCTCTTCCTCTACAGGAAAGAATACAGGAGAAGGATTTTGTTTTCTCTCATGCTAGAATGTTAAATATAGCTTAATAGCATTTCTTTAATTCCTCAGCAGATYTATGCAGAGCCCAATGTAGCCAGGTCCGTGGATAAGGTAAAAAAAACTGGGAGATTTCAGATAGAAAAGACAAGAGATGAGATCTCTGAAGGGAATAAGTTGATTTAGCCAGGCAGGAAGAGCATATGTGCCATTTGAGACAGTCTGGACTATGGACGTAAACCCTGTAATTTTGAACTGCATTCTCAAGGTGAACTCATCCAGTAAACCTTTGCTCTTTTATGTCCTATCATCTTGGGGATATCATTGCCCAGATGAGATGACAGACTTGCTTATCTAGTACAGAAGAATTAGATGCCTGAGAATAGGAAATACAGAAAACAGCATGCTGAACAGGAAGCCATAGGCGTGAATCTAGGGAAAAGGCCAGTGAATTTTCCTTATCTTAACCTGGAAGTTTTCTCATTTCCCCACACACTCAGAAGTGTTTGCTCTTGTAGATGACCCTTCCATTAGGGTAAATGGGTCTGTGCATTCCACTTAGGAGTCAKTTATGGAGAATCATGAAAAGCTAGGTGTGCCAAAGACTGTGACTATGACTGTCTTTGCTGGTGCCCATCTTTTGCATAATGTCCTACCACAAGGGCATRGCAAGAAAGTTCTCATCAGTTTTATGATGACTGAGGATTAGAAGGGCATAATAAACACCACACCATGGCATACCTGGTGTGACAGCACTTTCCACTTTTCTGTTCTTTTGAAGTTGGATCATTGTGCACACTAAGATGGTTGAGGTCTGGAGCCCTTTCCTAATGACACAGACTGAAGGATCTATGGTTACTTCAGACRACCCTGACTGCTGTGGACTGAGTCAGGACACAAGGACCAAAACTCTGGCTTTCCTAAAAGACTGCCAGTAACTGTGAGGATGTTACTGAGGAGACTAATCCAGGTTCTCCACAGGGGTACATGTTAGGAGGTCAAGAGGCAACATAAAGGAGTGCCAGGTGGGTATAAGGAAAACTTTTCCCCCATTATGAGAATSAAGCAGTGGTCACTCAGAGGCTGTAATTTCCATCTTTGGTGGGTCTCAAAACCAGAATGGACAAGGCCATGGCCAACCTATTCTGATCTCATAACTGAGATGAGAGACTTCCTGAGGTCCCTTACTGAGTCATCCTCTGATCCTGTGCATATATAACTGGGGTTCCTTTCTGGAATTCCATAACACTGAATGCTAGGAGAAAACTCTACTGTTTCTATGCTGCAGGCTTGGGATAGACTGTCTTATCACAGTCTGGTGGACAGGGTTTTTACCTGGGACATGGGTTTAGTGCCTCTCAGGCTGAGGAAAGCYTAAACCCAAGTCTTTTACTACCAGAAGAGCATAAATACTCAGCACAGGGCAGGTGGCAGCTGCATCACTTTGTTGTAATACAGTTACAAATAATATAGCTGTGGTATGTYATAAAATAGCCCCATCCATGAGCATCCTTAGTGAAGCTCCTAAATAGCTCCTGACTATGCTCACGTAGGGGRTGACCACTCCTCACTACCCAGAACTCATGGCTGCAGGTCCTCCCTGGGGTTAGTGCCTTTTCTGCCAAAACCTGAAGCTCTTGCCTCACTTTCACCTCAGATGTCATGAACTGGAACAGTCATTCAGCCTARAGGTACACCAGAAGGATCATGTAGCAACTAGTCAGGATGTAGCCCTGGCTCTCATCTGAATGTAAGTGAAATGCAAAGAATAATGTCTTTGACAGGACTGACATCAGTGCTGAGGGATCATAACTTAGGGCTTCATCTGGGGAAATGGGATGTAATTCTTCAAAACAATGTGAGAAAATATTTATACTTTTCTGTATGACAATTAAGGAGATGGTGAGGAACTCTGCCATTTTSTATTCCACCTTTGCTGCACAAAGCCCTCTTTTGACCGTACTCTGCCAGGCCCAGAGTACGGTCAAAAGAGGGCTTTGTGCAGCAAAGGTGGAATAGAAAATGGCAGAGTTCCACACCTAGGGTGGCAGGGCTTTTCTAGTGGTGGCACAGCCCTCTTGGCAGAAAGGGGTACCTTAGGTGGCTCGTCTGTAAGGTAGTTGGGCTGTAACCTTGTAAATGTGAAGGCCATGTAGGTTGTGGACCTTGGTGCTGAGCCAGGTCATTGTGTCCTCTGAGTGAATCTGGGCTCCTACTCTTTTTTTATTCAAAACAATTCACCTGTGGAGTCAAATTGCTGAAAACCAATACACTGGAATACATGGATGTTGCTACCTCATTTCCCTTCTTTCAATGCCCTTATATGTGCTGCTTGAGCGATATGGGAGGGATTAAACATTTTTCCAGGCAAGACATCTATAGAACATAGAAGGTTGATGGGGAGGGAAGGATAGCAATATAATTTATCAAAAGCTCTTAGAAGCAACAGCCTTAGCTTTCTGCTATCATGGAGTACAGCTGAAAATAGCAGGTAATGGGACCAGTGTCCCTTTAAGAATTCTTGAGGTTACTAATGGATATAGGTCATGGTGACAGCCTTAAATAAACCTTCAGTAATAAACAAATCATTTTGAGTTTTCATAAGATTACCATCACTCTGAGGCTGCTCCAGTAGGGCTAAGAATGCGTGAAGGAAATGAGCATGATAGATCATATACATCATACTGTCATACCCCAAGAAAAGGACAAAAAAATCTTTCAAGGAGGCTCACACTGTATTCCTGATAAAAGCTGTTAAGAGTGTGCATTAATATTAATCCTCTATTTTACAATAAGCTATTCACTGCCTTTACACAAAATTCAACATTGCATTAGAGGAAAATGGAAACAAAACTTAGGAAAAAAGAACTCAGCAGGCATAAGTATACTGTTCCCAGGATTTGGAAATTTAAGAACCAAGAGGGCTACAAGGAATAATGATGTATCTAAAATCATTGTAAGAATAATATGGAAGTCTATACAAAGTAGAAATTCCGTATCTCATTGTTTCCTGCAGTACGTTCTTTATGTATTGCAGCTTTACTTTGGTTTTAGTTATTTACATTTAATTTAAATAGAGTTCATAGTTCTTACCTATTCTAAAACTGCTTCTAGTTTGATAGCTTTTGTGCTTTCTTATGGTAGAAGGACGAGGTGCATTTAAACAGAAATATAGCTTGTTCTTATTTGATATTTCTCTATCTTAGTGTAATCAATATTTGCACTTGGTGTTCTTACTGCAGCACTGAGAAAACTGAACTGGAGTTCAACTGAACCAAAATGTGACTGAAATAAGATTTCCTTCTTTAGTAATAAAGCCTTCTCTAAATTGAGTGTCACTTCATTATTTACATAAGACCCATTCTGGAATACAAATATCTCATAGATCGTTTTTAAACCTTTGATATTTCCTTATAAATTCTTCCACCTCCAAAAAGGACCATAAGAGAGTGAAAAGAGTTACTGGTGTACAGTGGCTAAGTAATAGGATTCATTGCTGAACAAAAAAATTAGTTGAGGTATCTTTATGGATAATGACCTGCCAATGATTGTAAATACAAGGTGACATCTTTAAAGATAAGGACATTCACAAATCGATTAGACAAATTGGCTAAGGAAGCCTATGCAGATATATAGCTATGTGGGGACTAAAATATCCTTCTGTATGGAAGGTATAGATGATTGCAAATATTGTAATGTCTTCTTCCTCRTGTCCATAAATAATAGTAATAATAATAAACATGCTCCTGCTGACAGCCTAAGCATCCCAGTAATGTGAATTGATTGTTAGCATTTTGCTTTAGAGGTAGATTAATTAAGGTTGAATCATATGGCAATCCTTGAAAAAGTACTGTACATGTGACATCTAAATTAATGACAAATTAATTCATCACAAGCAGGGTAATTACAATGAATATCTAATGAATTAATGATGATAGATCACTTATGATTCATGCATATACATCTATATATCTATATATATATATACATATACACTCACACACCGAAGATAGCAGATTTGCTTCTGCTGCATGGAAGAGTGAGGTCTGTGATTTTTAGCTCTAGATGAGAATTCCTACTGGTTTTCAGTGAGATTAGCMCTGTACTTTACCTACTGCTGGGCAAAATGGAGGCAGAAGAGCTAGCTGAAATAACATCCAGGTAYGGGTGGTGAGTCACTGTCAGAAATCCTTGGTTCCTCTGTAATAAAATATACAGACTGAGAAGAAGAGACATAATTTTGATGGTGTTTCAAAGCCACTCTGTATGGACTTTGGACACTTTATTGAAGCTGTGCAGATGGGGATGTGGAAGCTGGGCACCTAAATGAGACAGGAGCCTCTTTTCAGTAGCAATAGCCCTGAGTTCTCTTGAYAGGTTAGAGTTCTCTTGTCATTAGTTCAGCAGCTTCTAAATGTTGCCACTACTTCCAAGTGAAGATGTTTTCAGTTTTAGAAATGCTAATAGATAGCATACATAACCATGAACAAAGACCTGAAAGTGTTGATTTCATCCCTATCTTCCAGGTCACAGACAGTTCACTTTGCCAACATTTAAATTTCTTTTCCCTCTGTTATCTGACCCACCTCTCATCTCTTCTTTTAAAATCTAATCTAGACTTTTTCTTCCTCAACAGTTTTTATCTACCTTTGACTTCAAACCTTGTGAAAGTGCACATGACTTCCCTTGAATCCTCCATTACTCTGCTATGGGTGCCTCTGAAATGAGGCACCTTCATCAACTAACAAGGTGTTGGGCAAGGTCAATATGACCTTTTCTGGCTGCTGCTATGGCTTCTTGCTATTTTCATCTTGCCCAGTCTGTGACTAGCAAGTCACCGATGGTAACTCAAATAATCAGTTTCTCATTGATTATTTACACCTCAGATATCTYTGAGTGTGCTTCCCTCCTTCTCAGCCTTCCATTAATGACTAATTGCTCAGTGATTCTTTGTTATTTTCGCTCTGTCTGCAGCCTGTTCTTTTTCCCTTTGCCTGGTAATCCCTTGGCAACCCATTCCCCTGTCCTTGCTGATAGCTCTCATGGCCRTCTCCTTGTCCTTGACTCACTGCCTGCCCATTCTGTTTCTAGTTTTCCTCCATTGCTCTGACATTGCTATGCTCTACTCATTAACTCAAACTCAGCTTCRTATCAACTGTATTCTAATTCTTTCTTTTATTTTCCTTCCTTCTCCATTACCAGTATGAATTGCAAGAGTCACACAACAGAACTCTCACCAGATTTCTATGTTAGTGCCCAGATTCTGGAGGCTTAAAGCCTTATCTTACTGGAACTAAGCCCTGGGCTAAACTCTGCTCCTGTCTTTGAGCATTTACCCTGTATTTCAGAAGCAAACCTCATGCCTGACACYAGGAGGGAATCCTCAGTCTAATAGTCTAGCTCTGGTACTTTCTCTGCCCTGTGCTCAGTAGTTATGTCTCCTTGTATCCCACTAGAAGAATACCAGTTTTTATCTGGTTTACATTTTGTTTCTTCAAGGACACAATGTAAAAATTTCTCTTTGTACACACACACACACACACACACACACATAAAGCTTGCTAGAGAGTCTAAAATTTTACTCACATTATCTAAATAATATAAGAAGCATGGGAATCTAGGTAAGGTTAATAAGGTGAAACTACAGTGCCTCCATGCCTTTTCATTGCCTCCATTCCCTCCTCATTCTGGATGCAGCCTTTGAGCTCCTTTCAGAGCCATTCAAGAATGTAAGAAAATATTTTCTCTGCAACACTGAATTGYTGTTTAAACCAAAAGTTTCATTCAGCTCACTTTAGTACAGTTGGTCTGGCCAATAAAGAGGGTCTTGCTATTACAAAAGCACATCTTTTTGTTCYCTACTTTAAACCCTGTCTTGCTGCCATCTCAGTGCCTCCATGTGTGTGTGTTCTAATACCCAATTCCTTTGTTTTGCCGCTGACTCTTCTTTCCTTCCTACTTCACCTGCAGACTAGCTGGAGTAGAGTGCTTCTCCTTGCTTCTGCTGACCCCCTTGGCTTTGTCTGTTTAGAGTAGAGACATGAGGATCTCTATTATAGCTAGTCTGGGAAAGACATACTTATGGCCTTGTGAGTGAATACACAGTGGCATTCAACTATACAATAGTTTTCATAGGAACAATTTCATCATATCGAACACAACTGAATTTACACTTGCAATCTTTGACCCATTTTTCATCTCCTCTTTTCTTTCATTCCCTCCCATCGATACACTTGGCTGACGCTCAGCAGAAAAGACTGTGCAGTAACCTAATTCTTTCTCCTCCTTTCCAGCTTTCATGTGATACCTTTGCACAGTGGTACAGCCTGGGACCCCCTCGTCCCTCAAATCCAGTACTCCTTATTCAGCTGCAATCTGGGCAAAAATGTATTTACCATCTGGCAAATTATCTTCCTGGCTTACCACACCCACATAGAAAAGGGAAGGGAGCTCAAAAGGTCATCGGACCCATCTCTTGCTCCAGGGCAGGATCAGCCACATCTACAGCAYTCCCAACAGATGTTTATCTAACTTGTCCTTAAAACCTTCAAATACAGGAGATTTTCCAAGCTCCTCATGCAGTRCTCAATACTCCTTGCAAAATCTTAATGATCCTCTGTGTCCTCAGCTCTTCAGTTACAACCTCTCACATTCCCCCATTAAATTCAACCTGCTTATCTGCTCCTTCAAAGGCTCTGCACAGCTCTGGCTCCATCTGTCCCTGGTTCTTTATGAGTGTGTCTTCGCAGGGTGTCTGGGTGCCTTTGCCCTCTTTACTGATTAGCTCTTTAGGCTGCATATCTCTCCTCACTTACATTCTGCTCCCACCCATCTCCCTATCTCCATCTGTCTGGCATCCCTTTGCCCAAAAATTGCTTCATCAGGCTTTCATTTTCACTTTCGGGAACTTTCCCCTTAAACTCTTTTCTTTTGTGAATAAGCAGGCTCTTGTCCACTTAAAAATGTGTTTTCTGAAGGACATCCCCCTCCTTCCCCCGGCCCCATCCCAGCCCAGGAGTTCCCATTCAGCCTGCCACCCTGTGCAGCCAGCCAAGTGGAGGGTTTTGTTTGCCTTCATTAGGCTGTAAACTCATTTTGGGTGGGGCTGTTTTCTGCCCTTTGTTCTCTGCTGTGTTGAATGTGCTGACCGCTGAACTCTCGGTTATTAATAGCACAAACAAAGCTTAAAAAAGGATGGATCAAAGGAAGGAGAAAGGGAAGGCACAGGGAATATGAGGTTTTGTTTAAAGCAGTAAGGAAGCTTCAGGATAAATGTATCCTGTTGGGATGTGTTGAACACCTGTTAGGAAGAGGTTATGGATAGGATTGTTGAACAATCTGAATGAAGGTAGTCTCTGCATCTCCCTAACAGGCTCAGAAAAAAATCCATTCAGTGTAACAAGTCAACACTAGGCAGAAATTAATTTAAAGAGAGGTGCACAGTCAGTAAATGAGTGAAACTTTGAAAGCAGAGAAGAGGCAAATAGAAGGCCAGGAAAAGCATCACTTTACCCYAGGGTTTACCTGGGTCTGGACATYCAAGCTTGTTTGCATRTGSCCACTCTGCTACACTTCTCTYGAGTTATACCCATTTAGTGATGGCTGTACTGTCAGASTACTTTGACTTCTGGAAAGCTGAAGCAGAGCTTTGAACTCTTTCATACTGTGKTTCTAATGGTGACTGCCTGTTCCTCTGTGTGGAACTGCTGAGCAAATGCAGGCAGGGCTGMCCCTACAGGAAGAAAACCTCATCCCATCACTGCCTTCAGCAGACCCAAGGATTATGAGATGGGGAGACCAAAGCTGGTGTGAGGCTGGAATGGGAAGATAGCACAGGACAAGGTATGGAACTTCCTGTTTTGTTCAGAAGGTGCTCTCGCACACTGGTGAGGGACCATACAGACCACTCAGGGATCCCTAACTGCATCCATGAGGTTTTCAGAGCCCTTATGCACCAATCACTGACAGCAGAACAGAAGCAAGAGGACAAAATGTCTCAAAAAAGCCTGTCCTACAGATCCAGAAGGGCCAGGAGCTCCAAGAACCTGTGCAAGCAGTTCAGCACTAGGACAGTTCAGACCTGACACCCTCAGAAAGTCCTGAGATAAATTTCCATCATTGTCTGCAATATATGCCACACTATTCCAAATCTTTTTCTGYCTGGACGATCATTGTCAAGCCAGATGTCAATGGTGGGGTAATAGAAGAGCTCAAGGTCTATTATTGCTGCTTTTYCCACCAAAATCATGCTTACCACTGAAGAAATAAAAAATGTGCTGGGAACATCAGTGGCAGGAATATATTCATTGTTTGCGTCTGTGAGTGAGAAGTGAAAGTTAAGAAAACATTACTTGGCCATTATCCAGTCTTTGAACAACCACCATCCACGTGGGATGTGACCATTACAGAAAACAGGGTGTAAAATCTTCTGGAGTTAACTTTTCTGGTTATGACAGTAACACAAATAGCAAGGGAATGTCTGCTTTCCTGCTTGTTCAAGTGACCAGTGACCACACTTTGTGTTGGCTTCYAAACATGGGCCTGGATGAAAGAGCACCGGGAAAAAGTGGTTGCAGTCACCTCAGTGTCCAGAGAGGGTGCACCTGTGTGGGTGAGATGTGCTCCTGTTCACTTCTACCCCAGTGTCTCTAATGTTATTTGTACTGTTAGGAGGCACAGTGCACAGTATGACACATGGATCAAGAAGGGATGGGCGGGGAGGGGGGCTTCCTTCAGGAAGAGGAGAATTTAGATGGTTCACAGGCCTCATAGAGGCAATTAGAGAGTTCACCTGTCATCACAGAGGCAGCAAAGGGGTTGCTTGGTAAGGGAAAAAAGCAATTTGGGAAAGTGCTGTAGTATACATATCAATCTGTCTATACACTATTATTATGATGATGATAATTTATTAAAAGTTTTTGTTTAAATTTCCTGCCTTTTTATTTTGGTGAAGAATCACATAATCAGTAGGTTGTGAAACTGGGTTTGTTGTACAAATACAGACATCCCTGCCATTGTCCTGTAGGGAGGGCAACTGTAAATAGAAACAAAAGGTTCAATGGGCAAGGACAAGTGGCGGGCAAGTCCCCCAGACTCCAGCACCTGTGAAAGCACAAGGCACTGGTGAGCAGGTGTTGCTTGGCCACACTCATTTCCCTCACAGGAGTTCATTGACTCACCAGTCCAGGCAAAAGCCCCCAGTCCYTGCTTTGCCTACAGCACATGATAAAAGCAAACCAGAACTGAAGGACTATTTTCCCCCCCTGAGCAGAATATTTGAAAGATGTTTTTCCAAATGAATCTGCCTGCTGGGGTTAACTAAAATTACATTTCAGATGCTGACCAGTTTTACTGGTCAGAATTTTCATCTCAGTATTTTTCAGTAAATTACTTTTTCATCTTAGATTTTTTGTTTTAGAAAAAACCCGTCTTGATTTTATTTGCATGAATATATTTTGCTTTGAAATAAGCTTTAATTTGATAGCTAAAAGTATACTAGGAAATTATTTGTACTGTCAAATGATTGATGTGACTCAAAATGAATTACTTTCTTTAAGTTTTTTTTTAGATAGAAAAACCCCAGAGATTATTTAAAATAATAAGATGTACCCCTCTGGTCAGAACTTAAAGTGTATTAACAAGATTTTACTTACACATACACTACCAAGTAGCTATATTAGTACTAATGTTAATGTGAAGGTTTAATTTAGATCACCATTTCAATAACCAAGCCCATATTCAGGGCACAGATACATCTGAGTAAAAGATTTCTGTACCTTGATAAGAAGAGTTTAAAGACAATCTGGCTCACAGGCTAAGAGAAAAGATGATATGTTCCCAAAAGGCTGGTGAGGGAGGAAGTGCACAGCAGAGAGGAATTGGAGGAGAAAGAGAWGGAGAGGGAGGGAGGGAGAGGGAGGATGTGTGCATTAGGGAAATTGCCAATAGGGTGGTTGGAAAAAGATTAATTACAGCAATAGCAGCATAGCAAAGACAAAAGAACTGACTATGCCTGATGGGCTTCTGAGGTGAATTCATGAAAAAGAATGAGATGAAATACCAAATTCTTTAAAGCACAGTGGTGGCAGTCTGTGTTACTCAGCTGACATCAGCTGTATTACTCCAGGTTTACACTGCTTTCAGTGAGAGGAATTTATTTCCAATTCTCTGACTTGTACCTAGCATGTTGCAGTCTTTAGTCAGATACCCAGCTGGGTCTGAGGTTGCTCTTTGCAAAATGGTGCAATTCTCTCAGTTGATAACAGCTGAGGATCAACTTCTGAAAAGGATGAGATTGTTTTAGTGACATTTGCTCTGTATTTAATTTCATCCTATTGAAAGATGGATGCCTCCCTGGTTCTAGTGAATTATCTTTGAGGCTTTGCTCATACCTGTTAAACACTCCCCTGTAGTTTCCCAGGCATGTGTTCCTGGAGAACTCTGTGGAAATGTTGATGGCCTGGTGTAATCATSAGAATGGCAAGTACCCTGATCTGTAAGCCACATGCCAAGTGSGTTTCATAAAGTTAAAAGAAATTGGAACTCAAAGTTCAGAGAATGGCTGCTCTTCTAATTAATGGTATCTGTGATGTTGCAGTGCACTTTCAAATTACATGCATGGGCATAGTATAGCAGAGCATCCATCCTTCCCTCACACAGCTGATTAATTGTTCTTTTGCACATGCACTTGAAGCTTGAGGGATTTCATTTCCTGATGATAATTTTCTTTATCTGTGCTATCAGCAAGGGAGTGCTTTGTCCAGGGCAGAACCTAGGAAGAGAGGAGGCCAGACTGCAGGGTGCTGCTTACACCACCCACACACATCACAGGAGTCCAGAGAGACACCCTATGTGGTACTGCAGCAGCCATGGAAAATGGCTTTCAGCAGTGCCCATGCCTACCTTCTAGGGACATGCTGGGATGGACGTGGGAAGGAAAGGGACAACAAAGAGGGTGGTGTTGGCTCTGTCTTTCCACACACCAAAGGAGTTTGGGATTGTTATGCCTCTGTGTGAGGTCATTGCCAAGTATAGAGCAGGGATGGTGTGCTTTGAGCACCCACCACCCCTCCACACTGAATCTTCCAAAGGGTACAGGTAATTTAAGTTCCAAGACTTTTCCCTGGATGCCACCTCACCTTCAAAGAACAAGTCTTCAGCTTGCATCTTGTGAAGAGTGTATGCAATGTTTTCAGACTACTCAATTTTCCCTGGGGCTTATTTTTTCTGTAAGTTTCCAGCCTCTCTGCAAGCCTGGATTTTCTCTGCATGCACATAACATTGCTTGAAGTCCACCAGAGGCCAAAGCCTCAGGCATGTGCATGGCCATCTGCAGGAGGTCAGAGTGAGCATCCAGTTCTGCCCAAAGGGGCTGATGAAAAGTCAGAGACTGAAAGATGAGGTCTTTTCTCTTTTATTCCTTAGGACACAGAGTTATTTATTTAAAAGATTGGCTTAGCTTTATTGTAATTAGTTTCACAATGGGTGCCTGGATGTTCCRTCCCCAACCAGGGACCTCTTGTTCTAGGCACTAATCTTGCCACTGTGACCTTTGGTTCATTTAATACCTGGGTGTATCTGCTGATGTTCCTTTCTTTCTCTCTCTTTTTTTTTTTTTTACAAGATGAATTTACATTTCAGAGTCCATTCACATGTGCTAACCTAGTTATGAGCCAGTTTCACTCTTCATGAACTTCCTGCCTACAGGCATTTTTTGTAAATTGCTGTAATATGATAACTGAAAATCCTTTCTGCTATCTTGAAACAGGAAATAAACATCCTGTTGTGAGAAGAGAATTAGAATTATGCATGATGCTTCTTTTGTAATTTACTCAATCTTGATAACATATATTATGTAGGAGAGACTTCTAGGGCATTAAAGCAAAGATGACCAGCCATAAATCAAACTCAAGGAGAGAGTATGCTGAATCCCTGTTGAATATCACTTAGATCATTCTTGTTCAGCTTGAGTGTTTGTAATCTTTTGCCTTTGAGACTGATGTGGAATTAGTGAGATTAGAAAATATTTAGAAATTCAACCAATCTTCTGGGTCTGCATTTTGTTGATTTTCAGATGAAGGCTCAATGAATTTGTACCTTCTGTCACCTACTGCTTTATATTTGGAAGATGTTTCCTTAAATGTCAGAAATGTCRTCCTGCAGAACATACCTAGGGTAGTTTTTGTGAGCTGAAGATTGCCTTTTCAACAGTGGGCAGCAAATTCTTGTGTTTCTGATGTCTTSAGGTATGTATTCTGCTTGTCATCCTTATATTCCCAGTCAATAKAACTAAACTTCCTCTTCTTAGTCTTCCTAAATCTGTATTTGTTATTCTCTRTTGGAACTATTGATATATAACCTTTTTCTTAAGAGAATATTTTCCCTTTGCTTTCCACTTAATTTAGGGGTTTTTTTCCCTTTCTTTTTGATAGCATATGTTAAGGTGTTGCTGGAAGTCTTACTAAGATGTTCTTATTTTAGGTGTCAATAGAAATTTAAAAGAWTTGCTTCTTGTTTTACACATCTTACACTTCAATCTGTGAAGAATTTAATGTAAAAAGGGAAAGAGCTAGCCACACCACTGTAATTTCTGAAGTGTCTTGATGATTATTTGTGACAGAGGAATGTTATGGTATCTCTCAGATAACATCAGAGAAATTAGACTAATGTCAATGTTTGGATTTCTACTGTCATTACTGAAATCTTCGGACCACAACAATAGGGCAAATATTCGTTGCATAATATTCCTTTATGAATATTCCTTTATAAGTGATGCTACACAATTATTTTTGAAACTGGAGTTCTTTACTATACTAATCATAATATTATGAGAGAAATAATTCCAGTTTGGCATACATTTATAAACACTGTTGAAATGTTTAAGTGGTTAGAACAGCTGTAGGACTGAATTTTTGGCCCCTTTCTTTCTATGCATGTGTTGTATTTCTCTGATTTGTGTAGTTTAGTAGAAGTAGTTTTCAGATGAATGAGAAATAAGTGCAAGACAGTGAACTTATGTAAGACTTATTTGGACCAGGAGAAGGGATTATTGGTCTACCTTTATTTAGATGYTGCTGGTCAAACTGGGCTAGAGCTGTTTAAACATGGGGGTTTTTTTGAACTTTGGTATGGTCCTTCAGGTGAACACAGAGGTTTCTCTTAGAATAGATTATTCTGCTTTATTTTTCTTTCCCCCCGTTCTAAGAATACAGTTTAAGTATTTTATTCAGGCACATTTTCTGAGAAGTGGCTGGTGGTTAAAGGATACTTCTGTGAGTCAGATGTAGGGGGCTCTAATCCTATGTCTGCTTTTGAGTCATCCAGTTTCATTTACCCTGATGGGTGCATGCAATCCCACCTCTTCTTCACCCACACACMCACATGTGGGCCAGCACTGAAGCAGCTGCATTCTTTTGGTGCCAAACCCAAACAAACCCTCTTCTTAGCATGCTTACTGCAAGTTTGTACCAAAGTTTTGATTACACAAGCCTAGCACTGAAATGCTCATCTCTCCAAAACCTGCAAGACGAATACCACATAGCTCATGGAGCAGGAGCTTTGGGAACGCTTCACAGAAAGGAAGAAACAATGACTTATCACCCTACTCTGTTACCAAAGGGAACAGGTCTGGGCATTTGTCTGGTTCCCAAGGCAACCAAGCAATATTGACTTTATCATCCTTTGATGATCTGGTTATTGCCACAGCTGGGAACTCAGATTACTCGGAAGTCCCCTTGGCTGTAGGGTCTTGTTGCTCATCATGAGTGCAAAACACACTTGAACTGATCAAGAACCACAGCTGTGCCACTTTGAGATTATTACCTTGGACTTGTGCCTACAGAGCTCCTGGACTGGAGYTGATTCCTGTCCATCAGAAGACAAACAAAGCAGATGTACAACTGTCAGCATCTGTAGGCCCCTCAGCTCTAAAATTAGGCAAGCTACCAACCTYTTCCTTCCAGCACTTGCCTATAAACAAGGTTTCCTACATATTAGGAAGCTGTGATTCCTAGTTTTTATTTGGTTAATTTGGGCTTTAATATAGCCTTCATTCATTTTCAGAAATGACTGCAACTTCAACATGCTGGCATCTTTTAAAGTGGTTAAGTAAGAAATGTGTCTGCCTTGAAGAGTTTTCTGTTAAGGCCCAAACTTTGCATCTTGATACAAGTGGGCATGCCCAAACACCTCTCTGGAACTTCAGACTTGTTCTTCCTTCCACGTATTTGCCATTTTAAACAACAAAGTATAGTAATTAGAACTTGGATTTGCTCTTTGCATAAATTCGTAAATGAACACTTCCTTTAAGTTCAGTGGGGTTGAAGTTTCGTTTGTACAGTTGTGAGCTCCAAAGAGCTTCTGCAGCTTAGTTACTGTTCCTTAAGACTGCTCTAGAAGTGGACATTTGTTTTGATATTTTATTTTATTACAAATGGYATTGTCTTGCTTTGAATTTRTTAGTTGCAGCTACTTACACAACACCCATTTTCASYTCCACAGTAAGCTTGCTCTAGGACTTGCTTTTGCAGTGTGGAARGTGGTGAGATCAGACACACTGTGGAAATTCCCATACTTCTTCATGTGTCCGGATAGGCCAAGATGAGAGCTTTCTCTAGAACTCTGAACTTCTCTGAATTTGTGCTATTTTTTTTCCCTTTTTGCCTCTCTTCTGCAGTTGTTGGAACCTTCACTTCAAGTCTCACTCCTCTTGCTAGCAGGATGCAGTCTTATATGTTGCACCTCAGCTTTTGTAGCTCTAATGATGAGAAAGGAATGACACCCTTCATCAGCACTGCAGGTATTAGTGGACCAAGTGCTATGCTCTGTGCTCTTTCCATGGAAGCAATCCCAGTCCTATTATGCAAAAAATCAGCCTTATTTAATGAAAATAATTAGTGATGCATCTCTGGGATGTGAATGGTGACTTGAAAGGCAACAAAGTTTGATTCCAGTGTATTAAAGTACTTACATAGTAATGACATTAAGGGATCTACCCAAAGTTCAACACAAAATTTGTTATCTCCTGCCAGAAAATTCCCCTTTTCTCCTAACTCCTAATTGTAATGCTCATTTTGTTTCAAGTACTGGATTGAACAAAAAAAATGTCATCTATCTTATTTTCCTGTGAAGTGCTTAAAAATTAAGGCATGTCTATGTAAGCAYTGCTGTTCATTATTGCATAAAATCAAAGCTGCTCATCTGCATGGCACATGCCCCACATTGTAGGATGTTGTTCATTTGTAGGTCCATTGCTCACTTAGAAGAAGAATCCTCAGAGTATGAGCCTCCACAGTGGAAAGAGAAAGAGGATCTGCTGCTGCTGGTTCCAAAACATTCCTACATGTGTCAGCAGTACGTGCTTGAAGTTTTAGGAGGAGCCCAGTTTCACTTCATTTCTTCCTGTGATGTCAGAAAATTCCTCAACAGCATTAACCAGCTGAAGTTTTGGATCACAGGCTAAATACTGGCTCACTCACTTAACAAAATGATGGTTCATTCCAAGAATGCAAGGAAATGCAGACTTGGATACAATAGACTTGTTTCTGAGGCCAAGTTTCAAAAGGGTTTTGACGAAGAAAGGCAAAGACAGGTCCTTTATCCTCCTCTGAGTTTAACAGACACAAACACATCCWTGTTGCTTTCCAAGGGGTGAGTTTCATAAAACAAAGAACTGCTAGGAGTCCCTAAACCAGGGGAGTAAATGTGTAAACAGGAAAATGAGAAAGGGAGAGTATACCAAGCACCAGAAAATTTAGTAGAGAATGAAACCAAGACAAGCAAAAATGCTTAAACAGAACAAAATAAAATTTTACAGGATTTCAGGTATAAAATCTGTCCTGTATATGGTATTAATAATTTATTAGCTGGTAGAATTCTCGATAATAGTGCAGAAAGGACAGAGGTGTTCAATCAATACTTCTGTTCAGTATTTGGGGAAAAGCCAGATGATTCAGGACAGAATGATGATGAAATGCTTTTCATTCTAGCAGTAACTAAGGGAATGTGTTAAACAGCAGATATTAAAGTTAGATACATTAAAATTAGTAGGTCTGGATAATTTACATCCAAGATTTTAAGATCRATAGCCTAGGAGCACTACAGACCATTAATTTTGATTTTTAACAAGCCATGGTGTGCTGGGGATGTTCCAGAGGACTACAAGAAAGCTAATGTTGTACCAATATTTAAAAAAGGTAAATTCAGTGACCCGAGTAATTATAGGCCTGTCAGCTTGCCTTCGATTCCAGGCAAAATAATGGAAWGGCTGATAGGGACCTTGAGTAATAAGGAATTAAAAACGGTGATATAATTAAAGACAATCAGGATGGTTCTTGTCAAACTATCTTGATATCATTTAAAATCAGATTTCAAATGGGGTGATTTAATTCACAGTTTTGGTATGTAAGAGATTTAGTAGTAATGTGTTTGTGTGGCTCGACATTTTGATTATTTAAATAGAGGCTGTCTCTACAAACTGTSGTTTAAGAGAGAAGTTAGGAGTTTAGGCATCTGAATCTAAAATGGCAATCYGGAAAGCTCAGCTCAGTGGCTGCCCAGAACTGCCTTAATCTCCTTGGTTTTCAGCTGGAGAAGTTTCCAAGGCAACTGAGGTTCTGCTTTTGTGCACTCCCAGAAGACACCTCAATCCTGACAAGGTTGAGCGGTTCAGTACCAATGTCATAACTATACATTTGTCTGTCTGTTTCCCATACAGAGCTTGATCCAAGGAGTGTGCTTATGGCACACTTCAAGGATCAGTCTGTGCACAAAATGCAAAAGCAGCCTTTCTTTAACATATGACCACAGGAAAAGGTCTTTTATTCAATTACTCAGTGGTTAAAGCTTGTCCAGGTTAGAAAAATTCAAAATAGAATTCTTTTCTCTCTTGAAAATATTTCAAATCTACTTATCTCACTGGATGTCACCAATTGTCAGTGTATAGTGAAAATGGAGAAAGGAGGGGTTCCAGTACACRTTAACAGGAGCAACAATCGTGGCTGAAGTCAAGTTATAATCACAACTGTGCTCTCATAATGAAGTGCAATAAATCCCAAGTATAAATTCTGCAAAGAAATGCTATCTCAAGAAGAGAGGGGAGCAGCATGTAACTGCTCCAGAATTATCCKAAGGGTGCAAATAGGGATAATAAGTTTATCCAAGGTCCATGCACTAGAAAGACATACAGACCCCTTCAGAGGMCAGTTTATCCCATTTCAAGAGAGTTATCCAAGATCATTGACATGAATTCCTGTATTCAGGTTCTTCCACCACTGAGACAGCTAGGTTGGGTTACAGGCATAGTAAAAGTTAGGGAAAATAAGTCCCACCATAAATATATACATATTGATTAGAGAGAGCTCTTGAGTTCAGCATGGATAACAGCCACTGGTGAAAGAGTCATTGAAAGCATCATTCCAGTACTGGGAAAAGAGTCTAAACAAAACTAAGCAAGTAATAAAGCACCAATTTTTATCAGTGAAGCTTCCTGATAGTTGTTTATAAAAGACTACATTGGATTTTGGGATTTTTTTTCCCTTTTTTTTATGTTACACACACACACACACATATACACACATACATGTATATTTCTCCTAAAATCTGTTCTTTTGTCAATTCAGCTGCTGAAACTGGAATTAATTCTGGGAGCTCCCAGGRCTTGTCTTATATAAGGGGTTGTGACCAGATGATCACTCTGGTTCCCTCTGGTCTTAAAAGATCCAGCAAAAAGCACTGAGGACAAACAAACTGAAAACCCAAGCCCATGCAGTAAGAAGCTTTCCCTGCCCAGAAAAGCAGATAATCTAAATAGACAAGACAGACTGGGATGAGAAAAAGGATGTGTTATCTCTGTTTCACAGATGGGAAACAGAGGCACAGAGAGATTAAGTGATTTACACAAGGTTTGTGTCAGAGCCAGGAATGGGAGCCAGATCTCCTGAATTCTGTGTCACTACCTTAACAACATGACCATCTTTTCTCTCTCTTGCCATAGYCTTGAGAGGGAAGGGCCTGTCCTGCCATACACAAAATTGCACCATTGCTTACAGGGTAATCTAATAAAATACTATACATGTAGCATACATCTGGTGTTCTGATTTCTCCTCTTCTGTCAGACTGACTCCTCTTTCCTTCCTTTCTTCCTTCATCTTTCCTTTTATCTTCCCTTYCCTTTGTTTTCACTGTCTCTTGCAAAGGACACTGGTGCCAATTTACTAGAAGAAAGCCCCACTGTCTCAGGAATGGCATATTCAGACCATCTAGCCTTTAAATGTACAGTCAGAAGCATACCAGCTATACCTGTGCACATAACTTCTTGGACTGAGGTTGCAAATGTGAAGAGAATTAAAATGAGAAAAAGGTGTTTGAGATTTTCCTGCTTTATTATGACCAAAACTGGGTAGATTTTCATGGGAGTCAGGAATTACCTGACTGCTTAGCTGAGTTGGCTAGCTTCAATGATGTCTAAATCCTTAAATCTTTCCCTTCTGTATCTTCTCATTTCACACATGGTTTTGGCCACTGTTTTCTAAGCCCCTTTGGGCAAAACCATTTCATTTTAGATACAGACAGCAGGATCCTGAGATGGGACAACACCTTGGACAAAACCTATAAATACCCAACCTGTTTCTATGGCAGCTCTGAGAGTGCCAGTTCTATGAAATTGTTTGAGTAAGGTTGTCTTCCAGTGCCTCAAAATCTGGCAACTTTGCAAGATGCACATAGAAAAGCATATAATATTGTTGTTCATATGCAGAATGGAAGAATATCTGAGAGGGTGTCAGAACACTCCCAGTGTGGCTACAGAGAGAGAGGGTCAGCCATGGTTGGCTAGGGGAGGACAGTTTGCCCAGGGCCTTGTGTTTTGAGGGGTTACAGAGGGCCCTGGCTAATTGTCTAATGATACCCAAGAGGTTGTGACCTCCACCTTTGCCCCAGGCCCCCTGGAACTGCTGCTATTGCTTGTTCCTGCACTGCAGCCACCTCCTCAGCACAGGGGACAATGCCCASCCAACAATGGTGCTCAGCACTTTATTTTGGGCAGGCAAACAAAGGCTACGCCTGGCAACCAAAATTCCCATGGAGCGGGGTGGAGACAGCGGGACAGAACCTTACACGTGTGCGTGGCAAAGGTGACCTTGCTGACAGACGTGGCTTTGGGCTCTGCCACATCATAAAAAGTTCTGGTCAAAACTCAGGGAACCTGAACCTCTTTCCAGCTAGCTGCTCCCTGGGAATAGGTTCCCAGAATCAGGTTATCCTCCTATTAAGGGAGGCATAAAGGATAGTGCTATGAGAATTACAATGCCTTTTTATGGAAAGATCAATGGCATGTCCTCAGCTAGAATGCTGTTTTTAGGTAAGGGTAGCTTCACCTCATAAAAGATTATATGGCTGACATATTTTTACGTCCAGAGAAGAGTAACAAAACCTGTGATGAAGAGGTATGGAAACACTTTGAGATGAAGATATGGACGATTGAGTAGTGGAAGGTGGCAAGGAAGGCATGTCATGGCAGTATATAAAATAACAGATGGTACCAAGGGGTCATGTGGTCACTCCTGTGTACCCTCTTTTGTAATAAATATCAGAGAGAGATTCAGAAATAAAAGCAACAGGTTTATTAAATCTAAACCAGCAAATGCTTTTTTAAGACAGTGTCTCTGCCACGGCCTTGAGAAAATACTGAGGTAAAAAGCTCAGCAGGATTAACAAATGTTAGACATTGCAATCAATACTKCCTACATCTGCAGTTAAACTATCCAGGGTAAAAGTTAATCTATGAACTCATAATTTAATGTAATATTATTTTAATAACTCAGATCTCTGCTTCAGGGYTTCTGACAGCGAGTACTTCCCTCTTGCAGTGAAACTGGGCTGCAGAACATTTTTTTGGATGGGCATTTGTCCTCTGCAGGGGGTGGTTCTTCTGTATGTGTTCCTGGCRAGCAGAAGAGGCAGGATTTCAGGCAAGCTGGACCTGTGATTTGATCTACTCTGGCACCTGGAGCTGGCTTGGGCTGCTGAGGCACGGCTGGCCAGGCTCCCCTGCTGGTGGCCAGGGCTGAGCTCCCAGAGCCCTTCCCAGGGCTGGTCCCGTTGGCATTGCTGCTTGCCAAACCTGGGCTCGTAAAACGCAGGCTCAGCCTGGCAGCCAAGAGCACGGCGTGTTCAGGCAGCTTTGAGGTTTCACCCAAATCCCCTGCCTTTCCCTGGAAGACACCACCTATGTTATAYTCACCCCAGGCAGAAAATGGGAGAACAAATCAGGCCTAATTAAAATAAATAAATAAAATAAATTAAAAATCCTTAAAACAAACTGTKTAGTCTTTTCTGCGCACCATCTGCACAGTAGCACGGGCGATGTGCTGGATTCATACTGTGATTCAAATGGAAGTGAGAGTAAAYTGAAGGCTGATATATATCAGTGCTGAGGGCAGGATTTAGACAAGTGAACAGTTGTTCCTACAGCAAAAAACAGAGAATGTTGTCAAGTTTGTTCCCTAACCAAGGATTCAATCAAACACTCACCAGAACCCAGCTAAATCTCCACAACCTTTATTGCTTCCTGTACACTCACTTAAATCTTGCCTAACCCCTTCCTGTCCCAGCGTTGGTTTCCTTCTTCCTCCCGAGGGTGGTGTTAGTGTCTGCCCACTAAACCATGTCAGCAGGTGAAACTTGTAGATGGGCTAGGGCAAGCTATTTATCAYCATTTTTGTAATTTTTGTGATGGGCTATTTCACTGTCTCATGGTACTGCTGCAGGCGCTTAAAGGTAGTTTGAAATAATTTATATTTTTTAAGAGGAAAACCACCACAAACACAGTTAGAACTTTTACAAGCTTTGCAAATAGATTGTTCCCCTCAATGATTCTCTTTCTTAAGTGAAGTAGCCACAGTCACAAGGAGGAGTTTTAATGAGAATTTCCTGTTGCCATTTGGACACCACAGGGAGCTTGTGCCATCCATGACCAAGTGTGAATCTCCAGGAAGTGAAGCTGATATAAACACATGACATGACACTCTTGATACAGGGATTCCTTGTGCTTGGCCTCTCCATCCTCATGTCTTCCACAAGCATTTCCTATTCCTCCCTTCTTTCTAATAAGCAGCAAACACAGATATGTTAGAAGACGTTTCTTGGAAAGGGAAGGAAATGTCCATTCAGAAAGAAGCAGCTGCATGCTCTTATTAGCAGTGCAAATTTGCCTGTGCAGAGGGCAGGTTTTTGTGCTGCTCCCAAGTTTGCCAGAGCCTTGCATGGGGAAGGGAGCAGAACACATCTTTTGGGGTCTACTCTATGGAGTGCTGCCAAGGCTGCCCTTGGGCTGCTGGGCAAAGTCACAGYTGGGAGATTGGCAGCTTGGAAAGCCCACACCTTCAGAGAACTCCACTTCCTGCTCTGCCTCTGCTGCTCTCCTCTGGAGTGGATAATAGGAGCTGACACCTGGGTGTGACAGGAAGGTTTGATGCATTTTTGTATATAAGATACTACTCATGAAAAAATAAATTTGGAAGGAAAAAAAAAGCCGTCTGAGGGTAATTCAAGGAATTTATTGGGGAATTATGTGGGAGGTATATTTAGTTCACCRGGTGGCAAGAATAATTTTTCCCTATTTGTCACTTTATAGTGGTAGCTTCTCACTGGCTGAGAGAGAGGGGAAATAGATAATATCCCAGGTGTTACATACAAAAGAGGGCCAGCTTCRGAGTTTACTCTTATTCCATTGACAAGGTAGACTGGAGGAGCAGACCCCACAGACTGTGCAAGAGATAAATACATTGGGTGAGCTTTTTCTCAGACACTTTCAGCCAAACACTATTTCAGCTGAGGAGTCTGAGAGTGAAAAGCATAAATGTGTTGACATGAATACAGGGTGTGCCCATAAACAGTCCTGGTGTGCAGATTCACTACATGGACATTGGAAAAATCAAACAGCAGGGTTCAACTCATATGAACTCRTATGAGTTCAGTCCTTCCTCAGCATAGCCAAATTTTTATCTTTGGGTACRTTTTTCCTTTGATAAATCCAGTGTGGCTTGAATATTCAGTGCTAGTTTGTGCCCTCTATCCCAGAGCATGCCATAYGTTACTGGGGATTCCAGAGCTTTCAGTTTAAGCCAGGCCCACTGTGCCTGCTCACAACACAGACGTGTGGGGTGCTGGAGATGGTGTGGGAGTGCACACACACTCACTGACTGTCCTCAAATTACCAGTGGAAGGAGACTGCAAGGAAGTTGAACAAATTTGCTCAAGGAGCCAGCTGTCTACCCTCCTCTAAACATGAAAGTTAAAAGTTCTCAACAAACAAACTATTYTGGGCTTTTAATTCATATTCAACTTTTGATTCCTTTCCTCCCATGTTTCAGTCACTTCCAAACCCTCCATTCCCTGGTCTTAAAGTCAAACAGTGCTACAGTGCACAGGAATTGTAAAATTTATCCTCTCAGTAASTGCTTAAATCTCATCTCTAATCCTCTAAACTCCTTGATTCAGGGTAGTTTAAATTGTTGTAAATATCTTTGAGGTGGATTATGCTGCTTAATTGCCACTAAGGGAATAATGATGTTGTGTGTATATGCATACATATTATAATGTACATAGACACAGGCAGAAATTCTTTCTAGCAAAGAACATATAAAGCAATAGTTTAAACTACTCAGGATTTGGGAAAGCCTGTTAAGGGGATTAGAAACTAAATCCAAAACTGGACAAGAGGTAAAGGCAAAATTTTAACAGATGACAATGGTAGCAACACACTATTTTCTCTCTTTCTCTAAAGGTGTTTTCTTTAAATGTGGCCTGCACCACTGAATGAGAGCACATGATCTTTTCTAGTAAGTCAACCTCAGCTATGTAAAAGCTACATGTTTGAGGAAGTGTAGACACTTCTCTCTGGATGGAGGTAGAATGTCCATCAGTAGCATTTCTTTCTTAGGGAAGAAATMGTTTCTATCAACCTGAAAATAGCTGCATAAATAAATAGCTAAAAATAGCTTTCTCCATGTGCATGATCCTGCTGAGTTTCTTGTGACCAATGCACATATGCAGATGCCTGGATAACTGAGGCCAAAGGCTTTGTTCTGGAAATGTGGAGTCAAACATAAACTTCCTAAAGAATGTATCTGTGACAGTAACTGCTCCTGAGAGGGGGAAAGAAGAAATATCTCAAGATGATTTTAGTTTTTAAAGTATTCATAAGAAGAAATAGTCTAATAGATATTCCCACAATCTCTGTTCTCATGAACGTGTATATCATTGTGAGTGCCTGCACTTCATTTTTACTCTTCTTCTGCTCTGTCCTGTGCACAAAATGCTGCAATTAATTTTTCTGGAAGYAGCTCTGCTTGTCTGTGCTGATCCCTGACATAAACTGGGATCTACCACTTCCAGAAAACCAATCCAAAGCACTGTAAGGGACTGATTTTCAAAGAATTTACTGAAAGGGTTCATGACTGAATACAACAGCTGAAGCAAAACACCTAGTGAATGAAAGAACACATATAGACTTAATAGAATGAAAGTAATCCCAATACTGAATGTTTCAAAATGACAAGAAAATGCAACAGCAGTGGGCCTGTGAGGGCTAATTGTTGCCCAAAATTCATTCACTACATAGAAGCAAGGGGATCGTTGCACCTGTAAGTTTGAACATGAGCATGGATTGAGTTTCAGAGGAAACATGCCTTGGGGCATTGCCTGTCTTTTACAATCTTAAATAAAGCTAGTTTATTACAAACACAGTAATTGGGTGTACTTAAATGACTGTCCTCTTTCAAGGCACACTAGATCTGCTTTTTAACCTAGAATTTATATTCTGTGATTAAACCAGTTTGATCTTGTTCTGTGGTCAAAAGAAKAATCTCCTCTTTGGAATACAAAATACTCATTCTTCTTACTACYCTTTGCCTTTTCTTAGGCTCATCTGCACAAAGTACCTTTTTTGATTCAATGCTCATTAAAAGTCTTAATTTATAAAAAAGCACATGGAAATAGCTAGGGAACATTAATGTTACTAAAATCTCTTTAGCATTATTGTTTTACATGTCTTATCTATTCTTTAGGCTCAAGGTCCTCTTTCTTTCCAGTGTTTATAGAGTACCTTGGAAAAAAGTTTTGATCCATGGTCTGTTCTCCGTGGATCTGGCCAGATCTTGGATCCATACCTGTGTGGTGTGAAGCCAGCACAGCCACATTTGGAGCCATGTCTGGTCAGGAGTGTGCTAAGGTCAAGGTCAGATGTGGTGTTGTGTGACCTGTGAATGCAACAGGGTGCTCTGTGTCCTGCTGCTCCTCATGTACAGACACGGGGGTGAAAGGAATAATTYTGAATGCAGTAAACAAGATTAGTTTTTAAACAGCTGGAGATAGAAGCAACTATCTCTCTGTAGAGCCAGAAGTCCATGTTGCACAGTACAATCTGTTTAGACTGCTAAATATATGTTGGGTTATGTTCCTTTCATTATAGTTACAACTTTTAATATCCTATGGATTAATTCATCAAAGTATGCTTAGACACAGCYGGGAAGTAGCTTGATAAATAGGGATCTGCATGTACTTGAGACTAAGTCCAATAAARGACATGGTGACTGGCAAGGAAGGGGAGGCATTTGCCCATTCCCAAGAGGGAGTTCAGGCCAGGCTCTGGGGTTCAGTATTATCCTGGTAAACTATCCCTGTAGAAGAGCTTTATACTYTCCTGGTAGGGAAAGGCAGGAGGCAAGGGTTACAGTACAGAAACTGGACCTGTTTCTCTATCATGTATTTGCACTTACTRATAAAATGCAAATAATTTGAATACRTTGKACTTTTTATGGGAAGAGGATTTTTTTCAATGATTTCTGCCAGCCTCCAGCCTTGGCTGTGCATGAGGCATTTGAAGGAAGAGACATTTAGTTTAGTTCTTTCATCATTAYGTTCTGTTCTATTGATCCCTTCCCACTGCCATGTTTGCTAATTTCCTGGCATACATAAAGGGTGTTCTGTTTTTCATAACAAAATTTAACAGCTCTACCCATTCCAGAAACAGGAAACTGAGGCACAGGATTGGGARCTGGCCAGTCATCAGAACTGGAAGACAAGTCCAGCAATCACTATGTGCCATCTTCTGGCCCACTGTTGATTTTGGCAGACATTGAAACTGTGTCCCAGGTTTAGTCACCTACAATGGTGAGCAGCTTTTCAGTTGCTGGCAAGCAGGMTGGGTCCTCAGCAGAGCTGCTGGCAGTAGTCCATAGTTCTTCTATTTTCTTTTTTCCAGGTAATTTTTGCTTGTTAGGTCTTTTCATCTCCTTTTCATGGAGAGCATGATTTCAGAGGTGGTCTGATTCCTCTACCCAGGTAGTCAGAAATTATGGCTGTGATCATGCTTATTTACAAGGAAAAGTGATAGAAAGGAGGAAGAACATTATCCAAGATTCCAATATTTGAGAGGAACAAATTATGAAAAGGAACAAATTTATCAACTGGATTCTTTCTGGACAGTGGGAAAATGAGATGAAAAGGGAGAGAAAGAAAACCAATAACAACCACTCTAGTACCAGTCATGGGCATAGTGCAGTGGCTTTCAGGCACATCAGTAGGACTCACATAAGATCTAGAAGATTGTAACCTTTCCTCTTTGGTAAATAAAATATAAGTAAAGCATCTCCTCAAAGAGTGTAATTGTATTTAAGTCAAACATAGATCAGAATACTGCTCCCAAAGAAACTGGTGGATTCTTTTGGTAACAGATCATTAATTWAAAAAAAACCAGTTTGTGATATGCTTGAAAGAAGCAGTAGCTGATGTGAGGGTCCTTGAATAGCTTATACTGGTGTTGGGAGAGATGTGGCTGTATAGAACACAAATGCACACCAACTCACAACCACGGCATAGATGGAGTGCTTCTTCAAGCTTGTGTTTTGGAGGTGGAAGGGGTGGGGGAAGAATTGTGCAAGAAAACAAGTGAAAATGGAATAAATAGTCTCCAGAGTAAGATACCAGATAGAAAAAAAAAATTAACAACAAATAACCTGAATATGAGTTGAGGGATAGTCKGTGTCCACATAGGCAAAGAAGAAAAGCTGGCCCATGAAGAGWCAGAGCAGGGACTGGACTGCTGGAAGGTTATCGAGATATTTTCAAAGGATTGGGATGTTCTCACCTTGAAATTTGTCCAGGACGGCACCTGTGTAACCACGGCACTGAGGGTGAAGGGGGAGCAGCAGCCACCGAGAGAGGTGGTGTCGGTGCCGCGGGTGCCACATCCCCCTCCGGGCTGACCTGGGGGCCACCCTGCACACGGGCAAATGCTGCGTTCGCCTGAGCCTGGCGACCTCTTCCGAGTACAACAAACTGCTCACTMCCAAGTGCTGTAACGAAAGGCACGTTAACCCGCCTTGGCAGGAGCAAAAATAGCCTCAGCGCCTGGTGCCAGAGATAAATATTGGCACGTGCTATTGGGTAAAGAAAGCAACCACCTCACTACGCCTTGGACACCAGCAGGTAGCTGCAGATGGTGGAATATGCTGTTTTGGATCAAACCTGCAGTGGAAGAATACTTCTGCTGCCAACAAGATGCGCTAACAGGACTCTCAGGGATCAGAGGTGTGGATGATGGCATTCTGCGGTAGAGCTGCAGAGACACTGAAATGGAAACTGCCACAGATCACACTCTCGTCGGTTTGCTGTGATGAACCAAGAAAATAAAGTYGTAGTAAAATGCTAATAATTGTCCTATCCACAGTAATAATAATAATAATATTGCAACAGACTGTAGCATCAGACCCTGGACACTTGGAGCATGTCAACATTCAGTGCAAAAGCAGGAGCTGTGAAGCACTGGCTGAACCTGCCAGTCAGGGCTTATGTGCACTTTGTGGGGCTTGGAGAAATAGGAAGCAATGCTATTGGTCGTGAGAATGGGCTGTATTTCTATGAGCCTGGAGCAAAATTAGGAGGGTCTTTCTACAGCAGCCCTCTTAATTTGACCCATTTTGGTATGGGTCAGATGGAGGACACACTGAACTACTAGGTGCCACCAAAATTAACAGTAGCTCATCTGGGTAGTTTCAAATCCAAAATACACATCTACTTTCAGGAAAGTGTTTTTATTTTACCTTGGGGTGAARCACAGTCATACCAGGCCTTTAGTCACATTGGGTCTTCCCCCATCATGGACAGACAGCTGGAAAAGCTATTAAAATTCCCAGCTGTGGCTTTAAGAAGGTTCAAGGAGCAAACAAAACACATAGCAAGCCAGCCTTGAACTCTGAAGGAACTCTGTCTCAAGTATCAGCCCCTATAACACTCAACGTCAAGATGCCTCTCTATGGCATTGCCTATGGCCAGCACTACTGGATAAAGGATTGGAGGAGAAAGAAAAGATGTGCAGGAAGGATATAGCCTACCACAACAAAGACCTTCCCCACTGGTGTTCAGAGATGCAGTTACAGACAAAACTTTTTCCTTGAGACATGTGAGGCACAGGAAGGCAAGCTGCAYTCATCAGGCAGCAAAATTCCCAGTTTGGGAAAGATGGTGATGCAGGGGCTTCTCTATTGCTGATGCCAAAATTTTGTCAAGTTTTACAAATATGTACATTCTACTGAAATCTGATTAGAGAAATGCTGAAAGCATACAGGTWTTTGAGTGATCAACTGCAGTACCAAGGTGTAAGTCCCCCTCCCACCTTGCCTTCTCCCAGCAAGAAAAATATATTTGTAGGTACAGGTGTTAGGCACAATTTTCATGGATGGACTTCAGAGGAATATACTGGCAAACTAAATCTAAAAGCAAGCCTAGGGAGTGATGTTTAATTTTGCACTGGAACTTGGGTGATCAGTGATGCATTAGGGGGCCAAAGGAAAGTCCTTTTACCCCTCTAAGYCTTCATTTCCCCATCTGGAGAAGAACTGCTGCAATATTTGGTGATGCAGAATGTGCTACTTGCAACTGGGTATTATCGTGGTCTGAAGCGAAAGTGACAAACGGAATGCTGTGTGATAAACAGCTTCCTCGTCCCCGAGCTGGGAGCACAAGGGTGGGATTGTGTGGGAACTGTGAGAACGCAGCACATGACCAGAATCGTGTATGGGCGGCAGCAGGATAGGCAGGGGAAGGAGAAAGCCTGAATGTTGTCCTGTCTCAGAGTTCTCTCTCCTGCTTGAACACTGAATAATAAGGTCAGCTGTGATTTTAAACAACTCAAAGAGTGATTCCTAATCTTTTTCCATCTGGACTTCCATTTCCTGGATATCTCACGCAATACTACGTGCTTTTTGGATCTAAACTCTCATTGGGATGACTCTGTTTCCATTTCTATGAGACAGTAATAGGGAGAACACTCAGGTAGCCAGGCTAAATTATCTGCATTTGTTGTTCATGGCAGGAAGTGTGCCAGCTGCTTACGTGATGGGTGAGCTCTCYGAGGCCATGCACGCAGTGAGATGCTGTGCCAGTTGTCTGGTTGGCTCTGCTTTTCCCAAGGGAATGAGTCACTGATGCAGTTACCGCTGCTCCACCCCTGGTATTGGTTTCTAATATCTTACCCTGGCAGGAGGTCAGGAATCCARGAGGACCCAGATTTGGGTCCAGGCTCCTCTCCTGTTTCCTTCCCTTTATGGCAGTAATGGATTTCCTGTGCTTCCCTCCCTTTCCTCTACTACTTTATAGATGTGATGATTACATAGCTCAGAGAAAACGGATTACCAGGCAACGCTGGTCATTGCCACCACTCTGCCACCCATTTGTCTGTTTGCAGAACCAGACTCACTGTGCAGAGGTTTTTAATTGCTGTGTTTGTTTTAGCAATGTTGTAYGAGGCCATGGTGTTTCAAAGCCATGGCAGGCTGGGGAGCTATTGCATCTGTTGCCTACATTTCCCCATTTGCAGCAAATCACTGAGGGAGACTTCTGGCTGTTTCTTGCAACCTCTGGATGGGGTGAGTCAGCATTCCCTTGAAGGCTCCATCACAACCATTGTCATTTCCTCCCCCTCAAGATGRCGTGTGGCCAGAGGCACCTGCAGAGCCAGGGGAGTGGAGTTACAAATGGGTGCACCTCCCTGATATGAAGCAAGCATTTTGGTGAAGGCATCYGTGCCAGTGCCACCCACAGTGTGCAGCCAGCAGGGAAGGGAGTGATGGAGGGCCTCATTARACAGGCTGGTACTTGTGGCTGGCAAGTGCTGGCTGAGAGCATCACCGTGCTCCTCTTGGGCTGCAGGCATGMTCTGCCCATCACTCTACAGGAGCACCCTGGGACAGGAGCTGCTGTTCAGATGGATGCCTTTGAAAATTGAATAGGATCAAAAGTATGTTGGGGGTTGCTATTTCATTAGCAGTGTTTTTACAGCTTTYTGAGACGTGTGAACATTTCCTGCTTCTAGCCAGGCTCTTAATGTACACCACACTAGGCTTGACCCCAGCTCCCACTAGCCTCTCCCCTGCTACTGCTGTCCTTCCCCAAACCTGCTCCTGCATTCTTCCCAGACCCTCTTGCTGGATGATGCCAAGCCTCTGTCCTGCATYGACTCTCCAAATCAGGTTGTTGATGCCACACAGTGATGATATAACCCCCTCTACACAAGTGATAGTTGGTGGCCCATATCTCCTGTTTTTGGGGAATGCAAATAGTATTTGCATGAGGTGGTTATGGCTCCTCAGTCTCCCAGTCAGGAGATGCTTCAATGCTTTCATCCTCTTTCTCCACCAACGCAGGGTGAATCAGTCCCTATTGCTACTGCTTATCCCCATTTCACAAACCTGGGTTAAGAGATCTCCTTTCCTGTGTGTGAGGCCACAGTTTCTCACACATAAAGCCCACCCAAATTACTTTTGTTGTTGCTTCTTCATTTTCTGTTTTGCCTTACATTGCTCAGATAAATTCATATCCAGGATGGGGATGATAAATTTATAAGAATGATAGCAAAATTTTCAGGAATCTCTGTATAAGCATCACAGATCCCTGGAAGGCTGTCATTACAGATGTTGCTAATTCAATTTTTTAAAAAAATCTCAAAAAAATTACATGGGAGAGTAATTTTAGTTTAAAGAAATTGTCTTCTATTTACAGCCAAGGAAATTGATGTCTTTAAAAAAATCGAACAGCATTATTTTGCAACAGCTGGTTTGGTTTATGAAGCTGTTAAGAGTAGAGAGAGCAGTCTCTGGGACAGTGATTTTATACTTCAGAATACTAGTAATCTGTTTGTCCTTGCTTAACTTCTTCTATGCCATGCCCCAGTTCACATTTGGAGCTATATTTTATCTCCAAGTTCCTATTATTTCTTACAGGTTAGCACAACATATGACCTATGACATTGCAGCCGTAAAGAAAGTAGGCACATGTGATTTTTCCTTCAGTTTTCATATCTCAGTGCTCTGGCCATTTAATTTAGTTTCCCAGGTGCTGACAGCTGGTAATGCTCTTAACTGCTCTCCCCTGTTGGTAAGTTATGGATATTTCCTAACTGGAGTTTAATTGTGTAACTTTACTTCACTCGAAATGCCAAAGGTCCTAGGAATCCATTCCTCCTTCAGGCTGATTATGGCACTGGAGATAATACTGTTTGCGGGTGGTGAACCTAAATCCCTGATGAGTGTCTTGTAAGGCAAACTGACATTTATGGTGTTCCTCATTATGACATGACTGTCCAGAGCTGGCCCAGAGGACAAAATCCCCCAATTTTTAGGTTACACCTTCCATATATATAAAATGAGCATAAAAAACTGTAGTTTGAGTTTCTCACTCAGGCTCAAAGAGACAATAGCAATAAGAGATTTAAAGGAAGAGCTGTTCTGTAGGTACCAAAGGTAGGAGCAGGGTATTGCACCAACCAAGCACTGTGAAGCAAGATTTGGTCCTACAAGTACTATCTTGTACCTGCCACATTTAGTCTGTGTTTCTGCCCTCTTCCCTAGAATGACATCTCCCTGCTCTCAGTGTTGGGCACACTGAGCAGTGCCAGGCTGTCTCATCAATAGGGCATTGCTGTGGTTGTCCCTTGGTGGCCTTGACAAGGTAGTCAGGATCCTAGGGGTGACCTCAGAGTCCTGTGAACCTGTTGCCCTCCATCCCTTCAGCTGGGATCAATAATGGTTGCCCTGGCTGCCTTGCTTCCCAAGTGGGCAGAGTGACACCAGTGACATTGCATCCCCTCGGGCTCCTGCTCTCTGGAGAAAACCTGGCCAAAGGACCCCAGAGTGCTGGRACTTCACTGTGAGAAAGTGCACATGATGTGTAGGACCATGCATGTCACATAGAGCATGTRTCAGTGTTACTCAACATCAGCCTTCCTGACACTCACTGGGAWTCAGAGACCAAAATGCCCATTGGGACTGCCATGGAGCTTGCTCGTAGCTTTGCTCAGAGGGTGAAGTAGGTCTTCACWATATCCTTGGGGGTAAACTGTGGTTAGACTGTGAGAGCAATGAACTGAGGGCAATGAGCAATAAAATAATGKTGAAATGTTCTGGTGCTGTTGAAACAGAGAGGTTAAGGTGGGGAGGGCAGCACTGATTGATGTTCTCTCTCCTGAAAGRTGAAYTCACTTTGCCCAGTACCATGACTATTCAATGCTTCTGCAGCTATGGCAAGCTGGACTCAGACAGAGATGGAAAGAACCTGGTAACAAATGAATACATCATCACTTTTGTTCTGCCTCTACTCTGTATATTCATACCTCTCTGTACCTGGGAATATTTAACCTGTGCATGGAGGTGTCAGCTTTGATAGGTTATGCTCCTTCTCCCCAGGAGAGAATAGAGGAAAGTTTGTTGTGGGAACCACTCTGAATTGGGTCCACTAGTTTCACTGTGAAAGAAAAGAAGTTTGGCAAAACTTCGCCCTCATTTTATAATTCCTCAACAAGCTGGCTGGGATTCCGGTTCTTATTGTTTTTACTTTTTTCTGCAGCTGCCAAAAGCCTGCTGGCTGTTCAGCAGCTGATGGGGAAGGATTGGGCCAGGGGGAGAAGGTGTTACAATTCTCCTGGAGSAGCTACCCCAGCTTTGCTGCTTGCTCATGAAGGCTGGAGGCAAAAGGACCAGTCTTTCCCCTCCCAGGTACATGGACACTCCTGGGGGCCTTGCAAGAGGCATGGGAAGGGTGGTGAGGCAAAAGCTGTGTTGGATTGGAGGGCYCAGAGACATGCTGCAGCAGGCAAAGGACCCTGTGCATAGAGAGACCCACATGTCTTCTGTGCCTATTTCCAGGATTTCATAATGCTGAATTGTGAGTTAATCTAACACAGATTCGGTAAAGAGAAGCTAGGAAGGAGCAGACAATTTTTTTTTGTCCAGTTAGTACAGACAGCTGGCTGCTAATCACTATTAGTGCTTCTGTAGGAAGAAAACAGTTGGAAGAGGTCCTTGTCCTTCCTAAAGCATTTCCTCTCTGCTCCTTTCCCTACTGCAGTTTCCTATCCCCTGCCACAGTTACATTAAGGCAGCTATTTCTGGTGTCATCTAAAACAGACCAGAAGGGTTTTTCTGGTTTTGCTAATACCAGCTATTTCACTGATTTAGTTTAAAAGGGTATCAGCACACTTAGGAGTGATAAATGGGAAGGAGGAGGGAGAGTAACAAATAGCTGTGGGTGAGAAAAGGCAGAATCCTTCTTTGGCAGCTTTGCCATTAGATAATTGTGGTGTGGAAAGCACCTTCAGATGTCCACTGAGAAATGCATTGGCATTTGGGCCCCAATTCCAAAAACATGCTGGAGCATGCTTCACTGCTGCTCTGTTTCTTCATTCTTAGTAAATTGTCAGGTAAGCACATGTCCAAGGCACCCTCTGACTAGTCAMTGGAGCTTAGAGAGAGGAGAAAAGTAAATACTGCTAGCTCTRTTCTGATGAAACGGGCAGAAAATAGACAAAGGAATTTGAACAGAAATAAAATATACAGCCTGTGTACCCCTTCAGCAGGTATTGGAGTGGTGCYGTTTTGCTGAATTGCCTGTGGTTTTACTATAGCATTCATCTCTAGTATTTGAGGCTTACAGGTATATTTAGGTTTCTTGCTTCTGCATAGGTGACAAACTTGCGGTCTTGCAAGAGCTCCATGTATCTGATTTATTCCAGTTTGGTTTTCTTGATTGAGATTTCTCTTGATTTCTGCCAGTGAAGTGGAACTGAACTATAGTTSTGGGTACACTGGAAATGTATACTGGGAATTGCTGCAGGGACTGCCCAGTGCTAATGCACTTTTGCTGATCACCCTGATTKCCTAAGGATTACCTGATTAAACTTGTGATTTAAATGGTGCATGTCTTGAGAGACAAGGTCACAGTTATGCAGCCTGAACTGCCACCTAGAGTCTTACTTCATATATCTTTGATAACACTGTCCCCAGGACCGTTTTTGAAGGTCAAGAGCTGGATAGTAGGGGCAAGATTAGCAAGCTATCTTCAGGGGTCTAARATATCACAGCTGTGGAAATTAGGCAGTTGGGATGAGCAGACTGCTGTTGCTGGAAACCCCTGATTATTGTTCCCCTCTCCTTCACCTGATCTCTCCCTCACACATACAGGGGTGGGAAGACAATGGGGTCAAATGGGAATCCCATGGGATGCAACCACTGTGGGGTCTGCTTCGGACAGCAGACGTAGCCAGAATTGTGTTAGGCAGAGGTGGCTGCAAACAGGCCTTCAGGACCATTTGGTRTTCCCAGGCTTCCTCTGTGCCTTGGAGGAAAGTGAGCCAGCTGAAGGGACATTTCAACCCCCCTTTCTGGRGATGTGTGCTGCTCAAGCTGTTCCATGCATGACACTCGCTCCCTGCCAGGTCCTGCTGGATGCAAACAGATCTGCTCCCTCCCTTCAACCTGTAATGCTWTGCTCAGTCCTTGTCCCTGCACACAGCAAGCTGAGATGGGATTTCTTATCCTGACTCCTTTCCCTGTCAGTGTGCGTCATTTTCCCCCTGAATGCTCCTGGAGGGCAGGCTTTTCCTTTCTCCTGTGTCTCCTGAGCTCACACATTAAATTGGAAAGACCTTTCTGATCCCTCACACATTCTGCCACTGAAAGTAAACCCCCGTGGTTCTTGGAAGGTAAACTGCCCCCTTTTTCAGGGTTTTCTGGGATAACTGTGAGGAATGCCTGAAATCACAGGAGGAATGAGCTGTGTGAAAAATGCCAAGCCTATACCCACAGATCCTCATGTTTCCTACTTGTAATATCCTGTAGCATTCTGAAATAGATTTCGTTTGTAGCTATATTGAGTATAAAAGCTTTTCCTTCACCTAACAGAATCAATCGGCCCACAGTGGGTCTTTATTCCCATTCAAATTAAGGGCTATTCCATACCGAAAATGCACTAATGTAACTAAATTGATTTCTAACTTGATTTTAGTTAAATGGGTGTAGTTCCCTGTGGGGATACACTTAAATCAGTCGAAGAGAGGGTAAATTATGCATCTTTGTATATTTCCCTGTGATTTATCTTAATTAGGTGTAAAGGCATCTCAGGGTAACCGAGGCTCCAACCGCAGGTAAAAATCCCCACACAGATTCTGGGGATGCTTAGCAACTCTCCTAAAGTGCTGAATGCTCTTAACTCCTGGCGTGGAGTGCCGGAGGTGTTCACTGCTTCACAAGTGTTCTGCACTTCTGGAGATCAGGCCCGCATTGTCGCTCTCTCTGTGTGTGTGTGTGTGTGTGTGTGTGTGTGTGTGTGTGTGTGTGTGTGTGTGTGGTGTCTCCCCCATCATATCTCCTGGTGGATAATTGCCTCCCCCCCCAGCTAGGCACAGCCTTGGCTCTGAAGCACCCTCGTTGCTCTGAGAGCTGAGGCTAAGTGCAGCCCTTTAGCACACCCAGGATCCCAGAGGATTTGGAGGGAGGCTTTTTTCTTATTGAGCTGTGCCACCCTCACAGGGGAGATTATCTTCCCCACGAGAAAGGAAAAAAATATTTAAAAAAAACYCTTAGCAAAGGAAAATGGAAATGATTTATAACCTGAGGCACAGCCAGCACTAGGAAATGCCTCCCTGATCATCTTGGGCATAGTCACATCTGTGAGCAGCTTGAGCATGGCTTTTGGCTCTGCAGCGTTTCCTTGCTCCCACGCAGGAACCCATTGTCCCTTCCCTATCGCAGTGTCAGGAAAGTGGGGCATGCCTTCGAAGCTCAGTGGCTGTGGTCCCCACCCCAGGAGGGTATTGCATGCTATCTTATATGGGAAGGAGCCATTCACACTCAGCACTCCTGCAAGCTGTGGTGCTTAAAAAAATAATAAAATCATCTCTATATTATTTTAATTGTTTTTAAAATGGATGTATTGTAAAGCTGCACAGTCCAAACTGCCTGTAACCCCCTGAAAGGAAGCATAAAGGGGGGATGACACATCCCATCACTCAGGAATATGGATTTTGAAATTTCTGTGTCTAGCTTATTGAAGATTACATGCCAATATCTAAGTTTGGGAGACTTCTGACCTTTCACCATTGATGAAGGCTGTGGACAGGTCTAACATACAGYGGGATAATGGAAATATAAGCAATGGCTTCCAGGGTAGAGGCCAGAAGATTGGAGGCTGTGGTCATTCTTCCAGGAATGATGTACGGGCTTGATTGACCAGAAACGTGTCTGAGAAAGTGAGAGACCCAAAGAGGTCAATTCCCTCTCTTCAAAGGCTTTGGCTATTTTCTTTGAATTAAAAAGAAAAATGGGACTCTCTAGTCCTTTGTGTAATTTTATAGCCTAAGGAATATTTCCTAGGCTTACTCTGCTGTATGTGCTATAAAGCAGGATGGGGTATTCAGCCCCTGAATTTTCATTTGGRTGTTTTTTTCTCCTGTTCCCATTCATTTACTATACAATATCAACTTCTGTATGTTCTGTGTTTTTTTGTTTAATTGAGCATTTTATATTCATAAACCATGGAAGCCTAATGTCAATGTTTGCTAACATCAGAGGCATGTGTAATATTATACGAAGCATTTTCTCCCTTCCCTCATCCTTCTTTCTTTCTCTTCCTCCTTCCCCCCTGCCAGTCCCAGAYAGTTAAAACATTTTTGTATGTATTYTTCCATGCTACCTTTAAAACTTTGAACACAAGGAGGTTCCCAGTCAGCTCCACATAATATCACAAGTAACTGTGATAAAGATGCTGCACTGCAAAATGTTCAAGGATAACACCATAAGGGTCTGTTTGGCTCTGGGTGAATAGAGCTCACTGTGTTTAGTCATGTGATGACTGCAATCCTCTCCTCTCCTCTCCTCTCCTCTCCTCTCCTCTCCTCTCCTCTCCTCTCCTCTCCTCTCCTCT
>CADDXX010000610.1:423583-448477 GCA_902810485.1 Alauda arvensis
GTGACAAAGAGACCTTCAAGCAGCCCTGCATCCCTCAGTCTCTCTTCTTCATTTTCCAGCTCTACACCATAGCTTATCCATGGCAATATATCTCTTCTCTGAACGTGTGTGGGTTCAAAATATCCTCTCTTGAGGAGAAGAACAAGAGATGGGGATGACAGGTGTGTTGTGGGCTAAATTCTTTAAGTTAGTCTCCTTCTGTATCTATATATCTATATCTATATCCCWGAAAGATCTGTATCCCAGAAAGCCAATCATATCCTGGGCTGCATCAAAGAAGGGTGCAGGTTGAGTGAGGTGATTCTGCCTTTCCAGTCCTCTCTCATGGGACCCCACGTGGAATCCAGCTCTGGGGCCCCCAAGTTAAGAATCTAAGGACATGAACCTTTCTGGAGCAAGTCCAGAGGAGGGCAAAGAAGGAGKTCAGAGAGCTGGAGCACCTCTCATCTGAAGACAGGTTGGGAGGCGGGTTTGTTCAGCCTGGAGAAGAGAAAGCTCCAGGGAGGCCTTGGAGCATCYTCCAGTACCTAAAGGGACTACAAGAGCTGGAGAGGGACTTTTCATAAGTGATAGAACAAGGGGCAATGGCTTTAAACTGAAAGAGGTAGGTTTAGGTTGGATATTAGGAAGAAATTCTTAATTGCTATGGGGGTGAGGCACTGAACTTCTGGATGCCTCACCTTAGAAGTGTTGAATGCCAGGCTGGATGGGGATTTGAGCAACCAGGAATAGTGGAACACATCCCTGCCCATAGGAGGGGTTAGAACTAGATAATCTTCRAACACAAATAATTCTATGATTCTTTATCTGTATCCACGGTATATGTATTCTAATACATGTCACCTTCAGGAAATTTAATGCAAATCTGCAGTTTACAGGAAACAGGACCATCACAACTTTTATTTCCTCTGCAACAGCGTGTGTCAGGTTATGCTCTTGGTGTCAGGAAAGCCTCATGGTGGGTGGGTAAGTGCTATGGTATGTAACCAACAGCTAGCAAGCTTACTTTCTATCAAAAAACTTTGTGCAAGGAGCCATGTCAGATGATGGATACGCAGCCTCTGTCCTGGGCAGGGAGGACTGCCTCTGTGCAGCCCTGGCARAGCTGAGGATGTCCCAGCTTTGGGTTTCTCAATCTGAAGGGCTCACTGCTGGGTGGTGGTACAGCCCATGTAGTATTCCTGACCTTGTGGCATCCTGTGCTTTTGGCTCATGGGAATATGCAGAATGGAGCTGCACYTCGTTGTCCTCCAGAAAGCAGTCCCTCACAGGGGGCCCACATTGCCCCACTGCCACTGTACAGCAAAGGTACAGCGACAGCTCTTACTCCTGTTCAATATTTTTCTGAATGGTGGTGAAAATGCCCCTCATCATAATCTACTCAGTAATAAAAAAAWGATCATTTTTATGTCATTCAGCAGAAATGTATGGTAAATGAGATTCAAAGGATTAATGCACAAAGGAAATGTCAATGTTAATCTATAGACAGTCCCTTTAGTCCTACTTGTCATAAATTCAGAGCAAGAGAGTTTGCAGACTGGCTTGGGAAGGATAAAATCGAAGGATTAAACAAACCATAACTCAATCTTTCAGTGCCTTGAATTCTTACTTTTGGGGGATTTTCCTCTGTAGTTTTTCTTAAAAGAACATATATCTTTAGTGAGAGAGAGAAATTACAAACATTAGACCGTGAAAGTTGGGCTTTCTTATAGTCATGCTTGCACAGGCGGGCTCTAACTCAAATCAGCTGTGCTGGTTTAAAGCTGTGCTAGTATCTTTTATTGCTAACACTGAGCTACTTGGGTTACTCACTGTTGTGTCTTCTATGGGAATATAGGAGAGACAGGCTGGCTTTGTCTCCCTTCTGACAGGGAGGCTCTGTATCTGCCCGTCCTCAGCAATCAGATCATAAAATYAGAGCTTCACAATTGTTGTTGGTGGGTTTGTGGTGTTATTTTGTTTTGTTTTGTTTTCTTAGATGAATGTTAAATTTGTTTTGCTTCCCAGTATTCCAGCTCAGCCTGAAAGGAGGGTGTGGATCTTTGGATAATGTGAAGGGCAGCTCAGGTTTGATTTTTTCCTCTGGATGAAGGACTCAGTCTCACACCAGGATTCACAAGAGTAGTGCTTTCAGCTCATTCATTTAAACTGCAGTCTGCCCGGTGCCAGGCCCTGCCCAACTTCTTAGCGTAGAAAATGTGCATTCAATTGCATGTCTAATTTGTTCACAAATTTTCCAYGAGTATTGAACCAAATCACACTGCAAAGACTATGCCTAGTTATGTGCCTAACTCAGCATTTGCACACAAAATTGCCTAATGAGCATGTGCAATTATGGCAATTAGACTTGTGAATTAAGCATGCAAATACCCTAGCATTTGGGTTAGAGAGTCATAGCCCATATCACTAGAAATAGCATAACCTATTTTAGAAATGATGAAAAAGTACATCCACCTTTTCCAGTGTGACCACATTCATGAAAAGAGAGCATTGTAAGACCTTTGGCTTGGGGAGGGAAGACTACRAGCTCTGGGCAGAGACCATAAGGAATCTGCAAATGAAATGAGACTTTAGGTGCTTCTGCTTCCTGTCCCAGGTGTCTCTTGCTCATAATGAAATACCAGCATGCTCTCACAGAGCACACCTTGTCTTAATGGGGTTATTCACATGCAGCCTCCATCAGCAGGAGCTGCTGTAAAAAAAAAAAGTGGACAACTTTCTTTCTATGATAGTCCTTTCAACTATAAATACAGTACAACGCAGAACTACCCTATGCTCACATGAATGTTGCTGCTGAATTTGTAGGTTTCTAAAATAATTCCACTTTGAGGCATTCTCATCCTACTCAGGGAAGGCACTGCTGGCTGGCTGTAAATCCCAGTGTAAGGTGTGAATTCATTTGGCAGCTGCCAGGACTGAGATTTTTGCATCAGTTATTGCTGCCTTAGTGAAATAAGGTTAACAAACACCGAGGCGAGCAGGTGGTCRGAGATAAACAGGTGAGGGAGCACATTTCTGTAATAAAGAAAAGTCTTGGGAGGGAAACCRTGCCCCCCCTTAAATTTATGCTTCATTAAGGTGATTTCAAACTCGCTGGGAAATCAAGGACTTTGTAGCTGATCAGTGCAAACAAAAATAATCCAGGTGGCAAGTCTGATGAGATATGACCTTGTTCAAAATCAATAGACTGTTCCCCTTCCACCGAGCACAACCGACTCTCGAATGAGTTTACTTCAACAGAGGCATTTCCCTCACAACATTAACATTTTAATTGCTTGTGCAGGATTTTCTGGAAAATTAACCCAGCGCTGGTTGAGCACGGGGCGAGGATGCAGGGCTGGGAGCGCAGGCGGTGCTGCGGGGAGCCGCAAACACATACCGCCACCTAAAGGAAAGAGACCTGCAAGGAAACCGCCGAAAGCTGCTCCCCTCCGCTGACTCTCTGTCAGAGCTGCTTAAAACAAAGAGGCTTAATTTGCTCTTCGCAGCCTGCCTCCCTGATGCCTGCCGAAGGGCTGTCGCCCTGGCAGAGCAGGACAGGTCGGTCAGCGCCGTGTGCTCTCTGCTGCAGGACCAGCAACACAATGGTCGCACACCCGGCCCTGGGCACGGAGTAACTTCTCAAGTTGTCCCAGCTTCTTTGTGTGTCTATGGAGTCTCGTAGCAGGGCCACAAACTGAGTGCAGGCAGGTTTTGTGCCACGGGAGATGCCCGGGGAAGGCTSCCCTGGRGAGCAAAGCCCCGCCTGTGCTGTGGCGCAGGGCCGCAGTGTGGGTCCCATTGCTGCTGCCCGGTCCTGTGGGGCTGGGCCGGCTGGGAACAGGCAGGAAGCTCAGGCAATACATCAGTAATGGATGGATGAGGAGGSTGGGTGGCAGCCTAGTAGGTGGTCTTCAGATCATGTCTGATTTTACTTCATTATCTAACGTAGACTGCATAAATGCCGAGGGGACAGGACTGAGATCTGCACAGCCCAGCTGAATATCGGATCTCCTGCTACTAAAGAGACAAGCTCATTTTGAACAGTCTTTTTCTGGCTTCATTCCTGGCTGCACAGAGGAGGCAGGCAGAAGAAACTATTTACAGAGAATATATTCCCACCGAGTATTCCCAATCCGTTTATGAGCAAAGCCTGTGAAAATAAAGGCGTGGGGTGGGGGAGGGGAAGGGAATCTTCCCCCTGCTTTCTGTAAGCTTGTGGAGCATAAAGGAAAGAACCTCTYTCAAACACATATAGGCAACGCTGAGCCACAGAGCTGCGTCCTTGAGGTGTGGCTAACGTGTCAGCCCACAGGGCTGAGCAGGCTCTGTACCGAATCACCAGCAATAAAAAAAAGGGTGTTTGGGAACTTTCCGTGCTTTGGAGTGCTGTCCAATTTCCCTGGCGAGTGGMTGCCAATAYCACATTAACACCTTGACTGCCAGGRAGGTGGGGYTCTCAAGRGCTGAGCCGGCGAGTGGGGACWGGAGGGGWGTGGAGGCACGYGTAGCTGCACACTAAAAACAGCCTSTGCASGGGTGGGCTGGGGTTAGGGGAGCCTGTGCTCAGAGAAGCCTTTTTGGTGTTTCAAAGGCAAAGTTCTGATGTTTTGGGGCACTTTTACAGGTAATGTTTCCTTAAGCATATGCCCATAGACAGACATCCACACAGTGCCTGCTGCCTGAGCTCTGCCTGCAGCCCTTTACCTGATGTCTGACTTCAAGTCAGGGGTTGCATCCAAGTGCTTGGCAGCACACATGGCTGTCCTGGGAGGAATGATGTCTCAGACAGACAGGAGGTTATGCACAGACAGCAGCGCCCCACTGAGCAGTCGTAACCAGCACATTCCTGGGATTCCTGCAGGGCCAGCCCCAATCTGCAGCCCAGAGCTCACCCGGTGAGAGCACTTCTGCTCTGGTGGGACACTGGGCCACTGTCCTCTGAGGTCAAACCATCACCAGTGCACAGCTCCAGGAAAGCGCTCCAGGAAAGCTGCGAGGTCACTGGCAAGCAGGATGGATATTGTTTTATATTATGTGAGTTGTTTTYTTTCAAAAACTGATTATGATCTCAGTATCCCTACTCAGTGTGGCCATGGAGCAGGTTTACCATCTTTCTTGCTTGTGCTGTTCTACATTGTAGCTTACAGCCTTGATTGCAATACAGAAAGTGCTTGCTGGGAAGTAAGTTTTTCAGACTAAAAAGAAAATTATTGTGACTTTAATTTTATTTGTGGTAAATTCCTTACAATGATGCATCTGTGTTTGAGGAATTTTTAATACTACCTTAGGATCTTTTCAATTCATTTTTTCCTTTTGATGTCCAGGTGTGTTTGATTGTGTAAACCAGTGAACATCTGTGTTCAGATGGGGTTTTCAATCCCATGAAATATCTGCATTTGCAGTGGAAGGCACTAGCATCTTGCTCTCTTCCATCTGTAGTWTTGCTTATTGGGTTGGAGGTAAATATGGCAGGGTAGGAATGAAAAGAAGGATTCTCAGATGGGCTAGGGTACTGTAAAGTGCCATTTTAAAACCTGAATATAGCTTCTCATTAATTAGCACTTCAGTTGTATGGACATGGTCACAATAAATGCTGGAAGGAACAGTGTCCTGTAGGGAAAGCAGTTGATGATACTTCAAACAGATTTCTGTGTAGACTTGAACAAAAAGCTGTTTGCTCCTCTGTGCCTTAATTTTTACATCTGATTAGAGGCATTATGATTAAAGCTGATGAAGCATTTTCAGTTCAATGACTGGAGAAGTTGATTCTGGCTAAAAGGACTAAAGGAATATTTCAAAGGTGTTCCTCCCACAGAGCCAAGGAAYCCAGGTTGTCAATTTCTAAAAGACRAAGGATGYATTTGAAATTTATATATATTAATTATTTTCATGTTATGTATAAACTAACTTACTGTATTATTATATTGAGTTTTTGAATATCACCTGTACAACCTGTAGATATAAAAGCATTTTAGTATCATGCTTTAACATTTTTGACATTAATTCAGTGAACTAGTTTTCTGTTTGTTAATTAAATGTTTCAGCTTTTTCAGAGATAAATGCTTTTGCAAACTTACTGGAAATTTCCTTTCTGCTCTTTACCTTCTGATTTTGAAAGTATTGGATCCCCCTTTGCTGATGTTTCTGCACTTGCAACATGGCTGGGGCCAAGGATTAGGTGCTCTTGGTGTGTTTTGGGGGCTGTGACAAAGTACTGCAAATGAATGTCCATGAGACAGTCAGTGCTTCCATAGTACTACCTGCAAGAGCAGTGGCTCAGCATGGCCCCTTTACATGGCCAGCCACCACCCAGCTTTTCTGTCACTGCCTCTCTGCATGAGGTCTGGCTGAGCAGAAGTTGGCATTGCCCCCAGCAGCCCTCACAGAGCTGYGCTTTGCCTTGGTAGCCAGGAAGGTGCTGRTAACACACCAGTGTTTTGGCTGCTGCTGAGCAGCGCTCACAGAGCACCAAGGCTGTCTMTTCAAGACTCCACCCTCACCAGTTGGAAGGGGTTGTGACAAGATCTTGGGGAAGGGCAAGCTCTTGGGGACAGCTGACCCAAGCTGACTGAAGGGATATTCAGACCATAAGCTAATTCCATTCCAAAAGCTAAGAGGACGGAGGAGCGGAGGGTATTTGTTACTGCATTGTTTGTCTTGTGGAGCACCTACTCTGTGTACTGAAGTCCTGCTTCCCAGGAAGTAGCTGGACATCATCTGCTGATGGACACTAGAGAATAARTATTTTGTTTTYCTCTGTTTCCACACACRRCMTTTGTTTCTGCTTTTATTAAACTGCYTTTRTCTTRACCCACAAGGGTTTTGTTTTCATCTTATTTTCTCCCCTGCCCTGTGCTCCTGACAAGAGAGTGGTAGRGTAGCTTGGTGGGCACCTGGCATCCAGCMAAGRCCAACCCATCMCAGTCCYTTTTGGTGCTCAATGTGAGACATGAGWCAGTGACAGTTTTTTATTAAGTGCTACAGCTGTAGTAGTTGYGAAGTGGCAAACACCTGCACAGGCCATGGAGTTTGTTGACTGCACTGCTTATCTCTCTGTTGCTGAGCTTGGGAACCTGTCAGTACAAGCAACAGCTCTGTGCTTTGCCCTGGCATTGATGGCCTTGCTGTGCTGTGGGAACTGYCTTGTGGAGATGGTGAGGGAATCCATCTCCCTCCTCCTACCTGGGGTTGATTTGGGTGGTTTTATTATGAGGTTCATGAGGTTCTTGTTCACCCTTGTGAGCTCTTTAATACTGGTAATTAGCACTGTAGAATAGCATGTAGTCTGTGTAATCTGGTGTCATCCTGTTTTCAGAGAACACAACTTTTAGGTCAGGAGAGACTGAAATGTGTCTGGATGAAACAGATTCCTGGGTGGCAGGGTGTGTGAAAGGATTTGGGCAGGTTCCTGGAATGGTTGTCCTGTCCCATAGCCTGGGACTTGAGACCCAAACATGAAAGTAACCCTGAGGAACTGGTGTGCCACCTGACAGAAGAGTGCTTTGCCTGCCCTGGTGAAAACCAGTTTCCATCAGTGTCCTGGTGCTTGGCCTGTGCCTACTGAGCCACAGTTCAGTACTCTCAGAGGACTGTGGTTGAGAAAGACACCCAGACACTACAGTCATTGCTCCAGCAGTAAAAAAGAAACAGTGGATAAGGAAAACAACAGGTCTGTATCATCTGTTAGTAAAGGAGGAGGAAGGAGAGGAAAAGTTTCATCAAGAAGGTGATCCTTCAACAAAGAAATTAGAGGGAGGAGTGAGGAAATTCAGGCAGGAAGCAGAAAATACCTGGTCTCTGACCACAGAATTTCAAGACATATGATGTTTGTCTTGCAGAGCAACTGGAAGCCCTACTTCCTGGGAACAGTCTGGGCATCACCTGCTGGTAGGAAGTAGAGAATAAAMCTTTTGTTTCCTTTGCTTCTGTGCATAGCTTTGCTTTTTCTTTATTCAACTGTCTTTATCTTGACCCAAGTGTTTTTCTCTATCTTATTTTCTACCCACCCTGACCTCCCCAACTGAGAAAGGCGGGATAAGAGTGGAATTTGAGTACCTGGCATCCAGCCAAAGTAAACCCACCACTTTTCCCCAGGGCAGGTCATTGGCAAGTTCAGGAAAATAKTTAGAAATGAAACGCTCAGGATGACTTTGCCCACTTGAACCATTAGAGGTGTCCTGAGGATCTGTGGGGGAGCAGGGCTAACAAACACCTTYAGCCCTTCTTCAAGCAGGTGATGCCTGCAAGAGCACCTCCAGGACATCTGCTGGGTGACAAATGATGTGTGGGTGCTGTAACCTTCCAGGGCCCACTGAAGGACTCCTTACCCCAGGCACTTTGATGATGTTGGTCCCACCTTGGGACTTCTGCGGAGTGACTGTGATGGGCCCTGGGGAGAGCCAGCCACAACCTGCATTTTCCTCACTTAGCATAAGCAGTCCACAGCCATGCCTAGATGGTCTAGAGCTGAAAGGCTGCGTAAGAGTACCACAAACATCCCAGGGGAAAACCTGTCTTTGAAGAATGGTGAAGGCAGGCTCAGGGGAATATGTATCTGTGATTAATCTGTTCAGCCACTGGGTGCCAATGTTGGCTCATATTTGATAATCGGATACATTTTTCTGTGGGAAGAGGAATTTTTAAAATCTGAAGGAAAATGCTGTAGTTTTGGGAGGCTGCAGAGATTGAAAGATATCCCTGAGAACATGTGAATTTTTCTTCAAACAAATCTGGAAGTGGAGTGCCAGGAAGGCATCCGTGAGAGGTGGGGAGACAGGGGAGCCCTGGGTTAACAAAAGAAAGAGGGACCCTTAATGAAATGGGCTTGCTGAGAATTATGAATCTGTGAGCCTATGTCATGTAGTGATTAATGATGAACCACTGTTTTAACTTCGGATCAAATAATGGGTTGCCTCTGAAAAGCTTCATTAATCACCGTTAGAAATAGGCCTGCCAATTCATTACTTCAGGGCAGACATGAGCTGAACAGTTCAGCAAATTTCAGGATTGAGTGACTCTAGGCAGGGGATGGTTAAAAAGAAAGCAGGGGTCTAATCTGTGTTTCAATGCATTGGGATTTATGAGTGAAGAATATCCTCTCATTGGCAGCTCTCTCTTCTTCCCTTCCTTTCCCACAAAATCTTTTTGCTGATTGTGACCTAGACACAATGGGTAGAAAACACATGGCATTCAGGGCCATGTCTGGGCTGGATTCCTCTCCCAGGTACCCAGATGTGACTCTGATCTGAATCACTAGAAATCATATTGCATGTCTTGGGGCCTGGCTGTCCTCAGCTGCTGTTTTCCACTTTGCAGCCTTCATCTGAGACTAATGCTGTCTGCTGAAGGGCACAACATCGACARAAAGCATATTTGCCCCCCTTTTAAGAAAGTGCTGTCAATAGCAAGRAGCTTCTGTGCTTTTGATGTGATTCAAGATTTTTAAGCCACCTGGGATCTATTTTAATTGCTGTCCCAGGAAAGGAAGGACTGGGAAACACACGAAAGTATATCTGATGCTCCCTGCTAGGGAATAGATCAACTCTTTTTCTTTAAAGTAACATCCAAATATCAGCTAAAATGTGCACTCCCTGCTATTTGCACCTAGCCAGTCTGGACAGGGGAAGAGAAAAAAATGGAAATTAGGGGCAGAATAATTTTATCAGRCAAATTTGTTTGGCTCCCAAAACATTTGTTTTGATCAAAACAATAATCCTTTGAAGGTGTAGCAAGAGCTACCTGAGTTGTTTTGGGTAGAAATCTTTCTTTTGCTCCTTTCAAAAAGGAAATGGCAAATTACTTGCCCTGCCCTCACCTCCATCCTCGAAGCCTACATACTTTTGCTTTTTTTTTCAGTCACTCCATTTACAAATCAGCTATGATTTACTATACATTTCTCAAAGTTCAAATTTAACAATTTTTCAGTTTCTTCTTTTTGAAACATTCACCCCAAATGATCATTTGCATTGTTTTGGTTCCCTGAAAATRTGAGTATTTTTATTCAGGATTGACCTGACTTCCTTGAAACAAACAAAAAAGTCATTTATTCACACAGCTGGAGATAGAGAGGGAAAAACATCTGGATATGAGAAAGGAGAGAAAATGTGCACTGGAAGGGAAAAAACAGTAAAAGGACAAAAGGTTATAAGTAGAAAAAGAGAAAGGATTGATATGGGGGTTGGAGTGTGTATCYAGGGATTATGTGAAGAGGGCTATAGAAAGTGGGCCTTGAAAGAGAAATGTAAATATAGTGATGGAAAGGAGGAGGGGAAAACTAAGATGAAACCAGAGAAAAGATAGGGGAAAAATGAAATGGAATAAAATAAACAAATGGAAAGCAAAAATMATGAGAAAATCTTACATTTAAATGAAACAAAGGGTGACTAAAAGGAAAACATAGTCTAAGAAAAACAACGTTAAGAAAACTGATGAGAGGAAGCAATATGCTGAAAAGGACCTACAAATTTAAAAATCCAGGAGAAATTTATTGATTTATTGCAGAAAAGGGAAACAACATCGTTTTTGAATCTTGACCGCTTGTCAAGTGCACTGAACACCCAGCACAGGAGCCCTTGGCCCCAGAGACTGCAGTGTCCCCACTGCCCAAATCCACACAATCCATGTGTGGGACAYAACAAGGCTAGGGGAGAGCAGGAAGTAACATGTCAGCACCTGGGACCTGTGTTAATTCGGTGCATCAGCACCTTGGCTTCTACCAGCTCATTGCTTCCAGATGGTGCCTGAGCYGAGCCGGTATTTAAGGCATTTAAGGTCGCCTTCCCTGGGATTCCCAGGGGGCAGGAATGAAYCCACCTCTCAAGTATGCAGAGCTCAGTGACAAACTTTTTGGCATGTTGCAGCACTRCCAACAGCTTTGCAAAAACTGAGATGGTCACTGAGCAAAATGGTCAGGTTTTTATTAACTCACCAACATCTCCTCCCACGTGGTGTGGGGAAGGAAGGGCACTGGTTTGTGCTGGGCTCCACGGTGGAAGGGACGTGCRTCCTGGTTTTGTTTACCAGCCCCTCATGAGAAAGGTCTGAGTTCTCCATTTTCTGGTGTCAACCCCAGCTTGAACCTGCAGGGACAARGCTGGGGACTGAGCCAGCCTTCCCTCCTCATTCACCCTGGGGTGCAGCTAAGGAGCCATAGTCCAGGGCATGTGGAGGTGGTGGGATTTCATCCCTGCCATCTGAGCTGCTGGTTGAGGTGCCAGCCAGGCACTCAAAGGAATCTGCTTCAGGACATTCCTGTGTGTCTCCCCAGGATCTGGGAAGAACCTAGATGAACAGCTTAGCCCTTTGAATTGACTCTGAGCACACAGCAGTGAGGCAGGGGCCACTCCAAAACCTTGTCTCTGCCCTGTGAAGTTGCATGTATGGCAGCAATTACTTCAGCAGCTTTTACTATTCTCCCTCCACCATCAAAAACATTTAATCTGCTTGGCTGAAATGGTAAAGTTTTTGTTTTTTTTTAATTCTCAGATTTGCTTTATGATTGCTTCTAGACATAAAACATTAAAAGGAAAATCAGATTTTAGGTGATATGGAAAAGAGACTGGAACTAGTAAGCACTGCTTCATAATGGGRTGATCTCTTCCTGTTGGCTTACTGTAAATAACCCAAGTGACCAGTGTTGTCATTCAGTGTCAGATCCCAGCTCTGCTGAATAAAATGCCATATCATTAAAACATCAGACAGATAAATGGAACCAATGATCTGTCTCTTCTCCCATATTGTTTTAGTTTCTCTATTAGGCATGATTACAGCTCTGCCCTCACCAGAGGCTTTTTATTAATTTCAGTGTATCCCAAATTGTTCACAGACTTTAATACTATTTCCTTGCAYTCTCAGATAAAGGATAATCAGGCAGAGGTCTAAATTCTTAAAGTTATTAAGGGCAATATGGTCTCAAATGGAAAGAGAAACCTATATTTAGCCCTTAGCATTTAAAGTTTAGCCAAATGTGAATAATTCTGATTTCCAGACAAAGACTGGATCACTAACATATCTCAACAGTCTGATTTTTTAGAGAAGAAATACATTTAYAACCAATGAATTTGGTAATTCTTCCTTGAAACTTGTGTTACAATTAAAGCTTTTGGTCATAAGCATTAAKGCATGCATGATCAGATTTCTCCAGTTGTAATGGTCAAACTGTCAAAAAATATTGACATGCTGATAGAGGCATGTATTTCCATATAGCATTCAGACTTTTAAAGTATAGCCCATGTCTCCATTGTCTTTAAGAACAGCATCTGGGAAGTCTTCAAGTAATAACAGAAATGTGGAAATATGCTATAACCCTTTCATTTGTATTAGGYTTGCTTGGCAAGGCTGGGGGGCAGRAGGGACWTTTCARGGGTGGCTTCCATGAGAAGCTGCTGGAAGCTTCCCCCATGTCTRGCAGAGTCAATGCCAATTGGATCCAAGATGGGCCCATCACCAGTCCAGGCCGAGCCCACGAGCAATGATGGAAGAGTCTCTGGGATAATGTATTTAAGAATGGTGGAAWAAAACTGGTGTTCATCAACAGCCACAGACAGGAGTGAGAAAATATCAAACAGCTCTGCAGACCCCCAGGGTCAGTGAAGAGGGAGGAGGAGGAGGTGCTCCAAGCACTGGAGCAGACATTCCTCTGAAGTCCATGGTGAAGACAATGGTGAGGCAGGATGTGCCCCTGCAGCCCATGGTGGAGCAGATTTCCATGGCAGCCTGTAGAGGAACCCATGCCAGAGTGGGTGGATGTGCTTGAAGGAGGCTGTGACCCTGTGGGAAACCCCCACTGAAGCGGGTTCCTGGTAGGAGCTGTGACCCCATGAAGAGGAGCCCACACTGGAGCTGGTGCAGAGGGTGCATAGGTGGCTGGGTCCCTCATTTCTCCTCAGCTTCTCCTCAGGGTGGGACCAGGAGGAAGCACAGTGTGTCCCCCACCAGCTGCTGTGTCCTGCAGCTACAAACCAGCTGCACACTGATACAGTCCTGCACATGACCAGAGTGGAGTAAGCCCCGTGGAGATGCATCAAGTCTGAGGGTGAGCCCACAGCCTCTCAGAGTGGCTTGATGAGAGCAAGACCACTTCTCCAGACGTGCTTTGCAAARGAAAAGGTTTTAATAAAAAGAGAAAATTACAAACAGTATGAAATGAATAGAAATAAGCTGAACACAGTGAAAGACCCTTGCACTGCTAAGGCAGCCCAAAAAAGCCATGAGGCTCTGTGCAGTCTTTTAAGYACTTAATGGTCGGGGAGGTGTCCTTGGCAAAATGCCCAGCTGGAGTGGCAGCAGGTCCTGAGATGCATTTCAGGTGACCAACAGGTGTTCTGGGCTGGCACTCAGCCAACCAGGGTAACAGGAGCATTGAACCTTCTGGTTTCTTTACCTTATATGCAAGCAAGGGATGAAGCCCCAGTTCCTTCTTAATACAGAAAGCCTTGCTACCCTGAGGGTGCATCTCTACACCACACAGAGCAAAGGGACCTTGGCTGGCAGCTCCCCTGCAGTGCTCTGCTCCAGGTGAAAGGAGAGCCCACAGGGAGGCTTCAGGGGCACAGGTAGGTGTTAGCATCATCCTTACAAGAATTCCAGGTGTTGATGGCTTTGATCACCCTGATGTGATTTATCCTTTGTTGTTTTTTTAGGTAGAAGAGAATCAGCACTGTTACTGGTAACACACAAAACTTTCATATAGCTGAGATCATATGGTGAAATTTTGAAAATACATAACACATAATTTCTGCCCTKTTGCTGTATACAGATGACTGAGCAACACTAGATCAGAGTGGGTGGAGAGCTGGGTGTTTTCAAACCAGAGGCCCCCTGAGCTGGGTACTACAGTACCTACAGAACCCACTCACAGGACATCTCAACTGCAGCTCCTTGAGGGTTTGTGAAGATGTAGCTGTGATGCTGTAGCACCAGAGCACACAGCTTTAAAAAATGAGAAAAAGATATCCATTTACCTAAGGCTGACTTCCTTACTGGAACAAAGAGGATATTTATTATATTTGGAACATAAAAAGAGAAATGAACAGTCCACRATGACCCACATTAGTCATTAGGTAATCATATCAAACCCATCTCATTTGCTTTGCTGTAGGACACCAGGCCTTACAAATACGTGAGAACAGTCATATATAATGATTTTAGCAAAGGTTTTGACATTGATTCTCATATCATTTCAAGAAAACAAGATTTACATATAAGTCATATAAAGTAGATACAACATTGCACAGAAATCACAGAATTTACAATTTCATTTGTTTCATTACAATTTCATTTGTTTAATGAGCAATTCCCTGGCAAAATCCAGGGGTAYATAGAGTGTAATTCTGCAACAGTCTGGTATTATTTAATATTTTCTTTAATAGTTTGAGTGGTCCATAAGAAATAATATATTGTTTCTTAAGCTTCCAGATGATATTAGGATGAGAATCACTTGGGGAAGAAAGAAAATGACTGGAAAACTTAATAGTTTGGAAAAWRGAGGTGAAAACAGAATTAMAGAATYACAGAATCACAGAAWTGGAGTTGAAAGGGACACACAAGKATCATTGAGTCCAGCTCCTGGCCCTGCACAGCACCATCCTCAAGAGTCTGAAAGCATTGTGCAAAYRCTTCTTKAGCTCTGCCAGGCTGRTGCTGTGACCACTTCCTTGGGGAGCCTGTTCCAGTGCCCAACCACCCTCTGAGTGAAGAACCTTYTTTTAATATCCAACCTAAACCTCCCCTGACAGGAGGCAACAACTTCAGGCCACTCCCTTGGACCCYGTTACTCTGCACCACRGAGAARAGATCAGTGCCTGCCCCTCCTCTTCCCCTCATKGGGAGGCTGTGGACTGAGAKAAGGTCAATAAAAGCAATAGAAAAAAAAAGTGTAAAATACTGCATTTAGACTGAAGTAATTTAATAATTTTGTGTAGAYCAAGATTAGGTACCTTAAATTTGGTTAGGAATCACTTCTCCAGAAAAGTGCGGGAGGTTTGTGGGRTGACTGTAGTTCAACATTGGTGTGTTATCCCAGAAAAGACAAGTACACATGGAAAACTAGAGAGAAATCTGYAGGATGTAAGACCTATCATTTCTATTTGTACTAAGACCTTGGCTGGACCTCCGTGTCCAGATTCAAGTATCACCCTGCAAAGGAGACCTGGGCTAGCTGGAGAAATCTTAGAGTGACAAGAATGGTCAGAAGTCTGTGAGACGTGGAGGAAAAGGTGATGTGAAAATGATGGCCTAAAGAAGAGAAAGTGATGAGAAGTGGGAAAGAAAACAGACAGGACATTATAACAGGTCTTGAAAATATAAACAATTTGTGCAAAAAAGAAAAGAAAAATTTGTTCTTCACCTCAAAGTTGGATTAGGGAGAAGTAGAGTGTCTTAATGTGGTGAGGAAGCTTCAGGTTAGATTTCAGGGAAATTCTTATTTTGCTGAAGCCAAGAATAGGTTTCCTGGTTGTGGAGTATGCATCACTGAAAGTCTTACACAAACAGGTAAGATGGACATCTGTCAGAAATGGCTGAGTGCTTGATCCAGTCTTGAGGCAGAACAGTAGGTAACCACTCCTCAAGGTGCTTTCCAAACTAATTTGATTTCATTTGCTTGTGGCTCTGCATTTGAAAATCAACCACCAGCAAACACCTTCTCTGTGAATTGTTATAAACCTGTCAGTAATTACTACTGCCTTTACTGAGCCATGAAAAATAATTTCCTCTTTAATTTCAAAAAGCAAATGAGCGTAAAGATCATTCTTGCTTTTACTGTGTATCATGGCTTGTTGATGAACATTACTGGCTAAATGTAAGTTTGACCCATCCAAAAATGCAGAAAYAATATTTACACACAGCTTTAGAGTGAGATATTTTGATCAGTCTCTCTGTTCTGTCCTCTGTGATTAGGGTCAATGCATTCAGGAACACAGAGTATTTAGCTCCTGATGACTATACAAAAGAAAATTGGAATCAGATACCATTAAATTGAGTAGACAAAATTATTTTTTAAGTAGAATAACAGATACATGAAATTTTAATAGCATAACTTTGCATTTCAGCATCAGCTGAAGTAATTTTCTGCATTCAGACGATGAAGAAATTAAGAACATCTTCGTTTTAAATATAAACCCTTGAGATCAAGTGCATAATATAGGAGATTTTTAAGTCCAATGACATTTTTAGGAAGGCATTGAGGATTATCCATTTGGAAGCCCTTTTGGGGAAGAACTGCTCAAAGTATTCCTCTCAATTGTTTTCTGGTCTTTTTTGGTATACATTTTTAGTCCTCAAGCATTGAGTTGAGTGTAGGGATCAAAGTTGTGTCCCATTTTTTGAAGAAGCTTTCCATCTTGTCTCTTGCCTGAAAGTTTTCTCCTCTAGCCCTAGGCTCAAGGGGGGGGTTCATCCTATTTCTCTTCCACAYCCTCCCAGGTGTCAATATTGTCCTTAGTTGTTCATCACTCTCTGACAGCAATGTCCTCATTACTTTAAATTACTCTTTGCAGATAAATTTTCTCAAGATCTAGTAAAGTCTCCAACTGGAAATCTGGTAAGGAGCTGTCCTGCTACCATTTTCCAGTTCTGGACTTGCTACTATACACACTAAACCATCATAATGAAGTACTAGGACACAGTTGTGACAAGGATACWTTATTTACATAGCCATTAATAAGAAAGAAGTTTTCTTCTTTCTTGCCCTTAACTTACCYTTCCATTAAATTGCAATTACAAAAGTAGAAGCCCATAGTAGTGTCATGTTTAAACAGGCAAGCCCMAAAAGTGAGGTTGCAGACATGGTTTTTATTGCAGCTCTTCTGTTTGATCCAGAGTAAAGGAGATGACAGAAGAGAATTGAAAGAAAAAAATGTTTTTCAGTCTCAAGGTTGGTTTTGTAAAAAGAAAACACCTACTTTRGAATTTCTAAGGCTCAATTCTACATTGAAAGCAAGGTTTAATCAACCATTTCCTTGCTTGGTGTTGCTCTCCATGCCTTTGATTAATTGATTCAGCCTTCTCCTTGCTCAGGTGACAAATGAATGAAGGGACAGCCACTTAAACCAAGGGATAGGGAGAAAGATCATTCTTTCTGAGAAACTGAAAGAGCAATTTTACAGTCAAAAGACAAACAAGGTTATAAGTTGGGAACAGATCACTATGCCAATGCTCTGACAATTATTAGTGTTTGGACTGCAATTCTACTTTTATGCTATCATTACTGACAAAATGAAAAAAATTACTATGTTTTCTTTTTTTTTTTTTTTTTTTTGAGAAAGCTAATCATGATCCWTYTTACYTTGTGAAGAAAGGAGAATATCCAAAGAGAATATCCAAGAATAAAACAGAATACTCAAAGGCAACATCAAAGGACAGTCATGTTAATTGGAGGTCAAATCCTGAAGCACTAAATTCATTAAAAAAAAGGTAAGCATTGCCTAATGGGTAACCATTAGATTAGAAAAGACTGCTTTGTTTTACATGAATCCTCAATTCTTCTTGCACCTCTYGACAATGGTGGCAGCAAAGGTGCAGAGATCTGGCATCCTGCTCCTCACTGAATGCTGAAGGGAGATGAGGATTTCAGTTTCCCAAGCAAAGGAAGGAATTAAGTTTGGCTTCACAGGAGGCACCTACAGAATCTGTGCCCAAAGTACTGAGTCATACCTCCTGAAATAGTCAAGGTGCCTTAGTCAGAAGAGAGAYATGAGACAACACACACTCAAAATGGGTTCAAGTAGAGGTGTTGAAATTCTTCTGGGGTTTAATCTGCAGTCCTTGATCAGGCTTACAAATCCAGAATTCRTAGTGAAACATCAGGAGTGGTTTTTCAGATATTGAATGGCAGCTATTTGTGTATGTTGAGAAAAAAAAAAAACACCACAAATCATACTGAGAATTGAGCATAGAAAATGCCTGATATTCTGAATGTRTTTGTACAGARTTTTGTCTTATTTTACCAAAGAAGAACCATTAGCCTGGAATAAATTTTGGTATCTCGAATATTTGGACTATTGCATGGATGGAAAGGCCAGTTTAAACATTAAGCACATCAATCGAATAAGGCCAGTCTGTTAAGAATAGGAAAGGTTTCTATAGAACGATTGAATGGTTTGGGTTGGAAGGGACCTTAAAGATTAACTGGTTCCCAAACCCCTGGCATGTGCAGGACCCCTTTCCCTAGACCAAGTTGCTCAAAACACCATCCAACCTGGCCTTGAACAGTTTCAGAGATGGGGCAGCCACAGCTTCTCTGTGCAACCTATTCGAATGGCTCACCACTCTCCAAGTTAAGAATTTCTTCCTAAGACTCAAACTAAACCACATTTCGGTTTAAATCCATTAATTGCCCCTTGTCCTATCCTATTACATGCCCTTATCAAAAGTTATACTGTTATGCTGGAGTAACTGGAAAAGTCTAGAGGATGTGAAAACACAGCAGCTGACACAGATGACCAAATCATTGATCAAATACAGCAAGCATAGCTCTCAAAATTAAAAATAAGGGTAAATTAGTGTACTTTGAATAGGATTGGAAGTGAGTGTTAGAAGGGAGGGCCTGGCTCACAACGGAGGTCAAGTCCTGTTTCCCTGACTGGGTGTGCCACAGAGCACGTGGGATAATGGCTTTTTGGGAAAAGGAGAGCAGGAAGTTTGCTTTTGGTCCACAACTGAGGAGCAGAGCAATGAAGAAGAGCTGACCTTGAAGCTGTGCTTCTGCACCTCAGAGGACGCAGAAAATGAGTTCATCACTTCTTCGCATGGTGAAACAAACGTTTTAGAAAACCCGGGACGGATTAGTGAAAGAAAAACATCGCTGCGTTAATGTAATGCGAGAGGCTTGAAAATGAGGGACGATGGGAAACGTCGCGCCTCGGAAAATACCAGCAGAGGTCAGCACAGCCGGGAGAATGGAGCGGCCGCCGCCGGGATGCTGCTGCTGCTCCCGGGATGCTGCAGAGCCAGCGGCGCGGCCCTTCCCGCTAGGAATTGAAGTTACTTCCTGCCAAGTGCGTGAACGGTGCACTCCATCCCCCCTTCTGGGACAAAACAGCAGCAGAGGCTGGTGTTTTCTTTATTCTGATCTCGTATGTGCTTTCCAAATTCAAGAAGTTGGCTTGACATAGCACTTTAGATGAGGAAAAACTCCCACCTGAATTCTTACACAGCAACAAAATTTGCTCTGCAATTCATATAAAATGGAAGAAATCKAATTTGTCACTCTGTTAAGACAGCCATCCTGCTGCACCTTTTTCTTTCACARCACTGATTCTCACAGAACGCTGCAGACATAAGAGCCAGAGCATCATTCATCAGACTTAATCAGTAAAACCCTCTTTCACTGAGCTGTGTCTTCTAGGAAAGCTCAGTTTCATGAATCATTTTACATCTGGATTACTTGATTCAAAGCTAGTGCAGGAAACTGGATTTCCTTAATGTAAGGTGATACATCACACCTGTCTCCCTGGGGAATAATGCTGGACCTTGGGTTCCTTACAGACCAAATGAGAGCAAATGCCAAAATGCCCAACAAAAAAGGGAGGTTGGATTTATAAACACAGACAGGGCTTGCTTCACATCATTCTGAAGCAGAGCAGGGCTTGTAAGAGAACTTTGGTTGTAGCAGAGTAGCATGAACTTGCAGTTATTGATTTATGAAATAAAATAGTAAATAAATAAATAAATAATAAAATAGTGATTAAAAGCTTAAAGTAGGGCCAGTGTTATCATGCCAGTGATTTCCTGGCTGAACAGAACTCCAACTGATTGAGTGCTTTGCTCAAAATGATGTGTATTCTTTTCCAGATCCAAAGAGGCTGGATTTCTCTAATATCCAATATTTGCACTATCAATGGAAACTTAGATTTGTGTTTCTCCAAAATAAAGTATGACACACAGTGATTTTTTCATGGTGTATATTGTATATGTATATGAGGCTGGGGTTTTCTGAAGAACTGGTAAGAACATCCAAGTGAAATTGTATTTCATCCCAGTAGACATAACGATAGAACTGAGTAACTTTAAAGTGATGARCATCATCACTGGTGTCTCATGTGAAGACAGGAGAGAGAAATATATCCAGCACAAATTCTGCACAAAGGCACCTGGGGCAGCTTTGTACCTGCTGCCAAACCAGCACTGGRAAGAGGTATGACATGGGCCTGGAAGCAATAGAGCTATTTTAACTGTGTTTTCCACCTCATTTGATGTTAAGCAGCCCACAGCAGTATTATTTAGGCATGTGATATCTACATGACTAAATTGCTTGCTATTCCAGAACTTGTGCTTATATGGCATAATCTTAGATAACTCTGGTGTCTAATGTATTGCACACTATGGGCATCTTCCTTACTTGAGTCCCCAGGAAACAGAATTTACCAGCATCATTCTTGTGAGGTTGATGTAGCTGCAAAATGGATATGGGGCTCCACTTTGTGCACCATTTTTTAACTCAGAGAATTTGTTTGGACTAACATGAAATGGAAGACTATCTGCTATTGTTTTAAATACTGGTTAGCCTGRAACACCCAGTGGAAAAATATCTAGGAGCAGAAATGTAAAGGTATTTGTATCSTCAGCATCCGTAGAGAAGTTTGAATGGAAGTCTTATGGGAGCAGGAGTTCCACAGCTACACAGTCAGAGGGCTGGGTCAGACCTTCAGATGGTGGAGTTATACAAAAGCTTTTACTATAGGCTAAATCTGTAATAAACAACAGTAAGATCCTGGGTGTTACCCAGGCACAGAAATGGTTTTGGACTACTGAACATTTATCATTCTTCCTCAGTTTTCAAACAAAAATTGTATTATCCAAGGTAAATGTTGGCAGACCCAGAGAGTGGAGGTCACAACAGCTGAAAGGGAGTTACAATGCCCTTGTGTGTGTAAAATGCATCACTTGTCCCTTTGTGTAGAAAGAAACACATGGAGCTGGATTTTTCTAATGCCAATTGATGTTTAAAGCCTCAATTCCCTGATAGGAGTTGAACAAAGAAAGCTGCATTTTGAAGAAGCCATTCAAGTTTGAGACAGGAAAAAGTCATGCAGCTTATCACCATTAGCTTTCTTTTTGTCTAAAATCAGTAATGTGCAGTGGGTTTTTTTTTCTGTGATGTAAACAAACAGTGTTTGTTTAATAATGTAAAACTTCCTAAGTGACAGAGGTGATGAATGGGACCAAGGGTTAAAGAGAAGAGTTGTTAGATAACAGTAGGGCTCCCTCCTATCCTAAGAAGAAAGATGACATTTTTGGATATTAAAAAAAACCCCATTTATGTGCAGCAAAATGGTTAATACAATTATTCCCCCCTTTATTTTTTTAAGCCTGCATTGGACTGGCATTTTTGTCAAAAAATGTTGCCTGTGAGCAGCTATTACTGATAAAAATCGTGGGGCAACTTCATATTTTTGTGATAACTATTAATGTTATGTAGTTGGGTTTTACTGTAATACAAAACCCTTGCAACTCAATACGTAGGAAGGCATAAGAATGATTACCTCTGAGCACAGAGAAGCACAGCATCACTAGTGACTGCACAACTGAAAAAGTGTATGTGTTTTCCCATTATGTCCAAAAAGGAAAAACCCAATCTCATATATCAACTGGAGTCAAGGATACTGCTTGACATGGATTAGTTTATATTAAAGAAATGTAGCACCATGCATCAGGGAACATTAGTGAAACCTGACCTCATCCATCACTGGCTCTCAGGCAAGTGTAGCCATATCCATTTGTTTCATGAAAATTCAGAGCTGAGCATCCGTTTATATTGGGTAATCCTTGCACCACATCATATTACACTAGACAGAAACTCAGTGTGATAACTCATTATAATTTACTCCTGCTAAAATCAACACAACTGCCACCTACCACTTGGGCACTCTTGTTACACAAACTAATGCCAACAAAAAACCCTCAAACCTCAAAACCACAAAATATCTGTCAGCCAGAACATATTTATGAGGCACAGCCTCAGATCTCACCAGCATTTCTCACCAGGGAATATCACACAGGCTGAGTGTGTTTCTGATGATGCCAATGCAGTGACATGGAAATGACAATGCCAAAAAGCTGAACTTCCTCCCCTTAAACACATCCCCTGGCTCAAACCCATCACTGTGAGAACCAGACTCAGTTGTGTTCAGATGGGCATGTCTCATGTAATTTTAAATCTTCAGAGTCCTGGCAGGGAGGACTTTGGACCCATGGATCTGCAACCTGCTAGGGCATAGGTGATGTCTCAGTGATACTGAAATTGGTCAGTTAAGTCCCACCATTGATACCTTTTCTGACTTCAGAGAAGTTCAGCCTGCTCTTTTCTGAGCAAAGGGTTAATAGATTAACAACACAAATTGGTTTTCTTGGGTAGAAAAAAAATGATGCTGTATATAAAAGTATTCATGCTAAAACATGACTCAGTCTTGGAAAAATACAATGTCAAACATCAAGGAAATACATGGAAAGTTTTATTCCATAGTTTCTCATGTGAATTATATTTTTGGATCATGGCACTCACTTTTTAATTCCCAACATGCAGCTCTTTTTTCAAAAATCCATTCTTACCAGAACAGGCAGGGAGGGTGAGGGCCAGAGAGAAGTCTCCTTGGGTTCTTGTTGTGAAAGGAGCTTGGATTTTCATAGTATGGTACATGCTGCTATGCAAATCATGTACCTCAAGTTTTACCTCTGGGCCTTTTGGAATCTCTTTGTGTCCCTGAGTCAAGTAACTCAGCTTCAATCATCAAGGTACCTCAGAGAAAATTATAATAGGGCATTATTTTATAATTAAGAATGGAAATTCAGTCTCCCAAATGGTCATGAAATTAATCCCTTTTCATCTAGCATTTTCAGAATGAGAAACCTAGTCTAATGCATCTCTTGACAGTAGCAACAAAATCATCATCCATCACTTTGCACCCGGGAAGTCCCTTCATTTGCTTCATTTTCAGTCTGGGAATACCATCTTCACACAAATGAATGAACACCAGAAAAACAGCCCTTCAGATAAATTGCCTCCTGGGGGTATATATCTTTAGATACTGCATTGCATTCATGTATTAATATTATATGCATTACCTTTCCCATAAGATGAATAAAGTTCCCCTACAGGAGAAATCACCCTCTATATGTTCACTTAATGATCAGGATAAACCTGGTACATTACCTTTAGTGTGGGAATTCTGATTGGAAACCAGGAAAACACCAGAGGAAAGGAAAATCTACTTTATGGTACTGAAAAGTAGATGCAATGGAATGTGCAGCTGATAGCCCTACATAGAAAAAAAGCTACTGTAACAACCTTGCACAAACACTAAACATAAATTCAATTCTAAATAACCTTAATGTTTTCTCCATATGTTGAGTACAATGATGCAATGATAAATGATATTGAGGTTGGGAGCCTTTCTAGAGAAAGAAAATAAAATCTGTTGCTTTAAATCAGCAAAGAAATTTTGCCCCGTGTTTACATTTGTAGAGGAAAAAGAGTCAGCCTTTTACTTACCTAGAGTCTGTTTTTTGCATTCTAGGAAGATTATCAGTAAGATCTTTGAAAATAAAGCATATGACTGTTCCTTCAAACAACAGTAAGTTACAGATTACTGTAATTGGGTGCCAGACAATCTTGGAAATATTTTTAAGGTAAAAATGTGGATGAGGCTCAAGACAATTATATCTTATTAAATTGTAAGCATTGCTAAACAGAATGTCTGTCAGTCAATGGGGTGTACTATTCACCTCTTACACCCTGACAATCAGAATGCAAAACAGACATTTGTTTCAGCTGTGGCTTACATAGGCAAATACCAGGATGTATTTCACTTTACACTGAGGAAAGTTGGTTTTGTATATTAGTGGGAAATTCAGCAGGTATGCTTATATCACAGTAAGATATGGGTGGGCTGGGCCCATGGCTCCTGCAGATGAAGTGCAGGCTTGGGATGGATTCTCAAGAGTCCAATCCTTCCATCAGATGGTCATTTTGCACTGAAGTTCAGTACAAATTGGGTAGATTGCATTATTTTAAAAATCAGAAGTATTAAAAAAAGAAAAAAAATTAATAACCCCCCCACTCCTGTACAGAAAACTGTCCTCATGTATTGAGAAACAAAAGTGCCTCTTCAAAACCTTTAAGCAAGGTATTGCAGGAACCAGCAATAAAACTTGGCATCCCCAAATAACTTATGTCATGACAACACTCTTTGATCTCTCGAGATAAACATGTATAAACAAATGGATGCACCACTGAGGATCTGATAACCAGCAGCTCTGTCTTCAGGCTTCTAATTCCATATGTGTGAAATGGTTATAAAACATCACTGAACCTTTGAAAAACACTGACTCTTAGTTCAATTTACATCAGGAAAATGTAACTCCATGCTTTGCTGGGTGTTGGAGGAATGCATGCGTCACTGTAGATATGGAATAGTCAGCAGTTGCTTTTCATGCTCTTTATTCTGGGGAAACATTTTTCCAGGCATCACTTTTCATTAAAGATACTTGTCCACATGTATCATTCTGCAAAATGCAGAGTGGGTATAATAAATCATATTACCACAGAGAGATGCCACCACACATTACACTAAAGAAATGCTACTTCATGATTTTTTTTAATATTGAGGAAAGGTAAATCTTTCACATCACTTAACATCATGGGAACACAGCCTGGCAGTGAGCAACCTGGACTGGGAGAAATATTAATATTTCAAATATTTTGCTAGAATAGCATATGAATAAAAAGCATATAATCGATTAGTTACAAATCTCTCAATCTAAACAGTTAAATACTCTTGGTTATCTCTGCCAGTGGCAGCTGATGATGGAATTTTCTAATTTTACCAAGTAATCTTGCCATGTGGATAGGGCTGTCTTGTTGCCCAGACCACAAGAAGTTTTTTTCCTTCCTTCCTTCCTTCCTTCCTTCCTTCC
>CADDXX010000611.1:0-92187 GCA_902810485.1 Alauda arvensis
CTTTAATTTCCTCTTTAAAATCCTTGTTCTCTTTCCTTTTCGAAAAATAGAAAGCTAAGACAAAAATTCCCTTTCTTTTGATTTAAGCAAAAATAATGTAATCATTATTCCCTAAGTAAATGTCATTAAATAYGCTGTTTTCACAACAAACTACAACATTTAATGGGCTTTTTTAGATCTAGCCTGTACCTGTACCATTCTGAAATGTGCCAAAGTTTAATGGGCTAATATTGTATAGAGAAATTTGTGTGTGTAAGTGTGAGTGTGTGTGTGTGTGTGTGTGTGTGTGTGTGTATGTGTTATCAGCTTAGAATTTGGTTTGATGAAGACCTCTTTTCTTTGTTAGAAACTGGATATAAACAGTCACATCTCAGAGGTCTCACAATCTTAGRGGTCTTTYCMAMCYWAATTGATTCTGTGATTCTGTGATTCTATGAGTRAAAATGCCACCACAATCTGCAATTTTTATAAACTAAAGCAATAAATTAAACAAGATCATTTAACTAAATTTTCTACCTGAAAGTTGTGCTGAGCACCTAAACTCCTTTTGAAAATACTGTTTATGGAGTTATTTTCCCAATAATATCCTAAAAGTGCAAACTAATCACAACTGATCATCAACATTTGGTGCATGTGTATCATGTATATAAATTCATGTGTTAATATATACGTACATAAATGAAGTCATGTATTCTATATGTAACACACACACAAGAACACACACCCAGTATAGATAAGAATCACATTTCTTACATTTGCAGATAAATGAGGTATTTCTGAAGTAAAAAAGTAAGAAACATTTTCTATTGTCACAGGTTTTTATTTGCCTTTACAACAAATTTTTTCTACCTTTCTCTGCTTAAATATAGAGGAACTTAATTCAAACAACATAAATAAACAAAGAGTTGAGCTTTGTGATATGCCCTTAGAAATAATCTGAAGTACAGTTGAGGTATARCTACCATATTGCTCTTGAATTTTTTTGTACTACTCACACTATATTTTTTATTCCTTCCAGACAGACAACTACCACCAGCTTCTGCAGATAATTACTTGGGTCTTCGTTTGATGCAGTGCATCCACACTTACCTCTGTAGCATCAGTGGAACGTGATGATCGCAGCATATCCAGAAATACCTTGGATAGTTCCAAATGAAGTACTAGGAGTAACATCTGCAGCACATCCCCAGAACAAAGACTGTTCAGGTTGCTCTATGGGGATATTGCTCTGGATCAAAGRCATTGAACAGAATCTAGTGGTTATTGTATACATCATGCACTGTAGATCATCCTGCTTCCTAAGCCAATCTGTACTGTTTCCTKCTTCAAGTGAGGACTCCACAGTCCCCTATTCTACACGGTTTAGACTTGTTTTACATGGGGCTAGCATGAAATAGGTATTTCCTTTCAAGGTTATATGAAAGTGTATGTAAACTCTTGTTATTCGGATTTAGTTTCTTGGACTTCAAAACAAGCCACAGGCATTACYTTGGCCAAAAATCAGTTGTCCCTTACTCTTGTTACCTTTAAGAACACACCTGGCTTGAGAACAATAAGGAATCCCACAATCTTTATCAGAACCAGAAAAAATAAATCACAAAGAYGACAGTGAGATTTTAGCTCCAGAGCACTCAGACAAAGTTCCCAGTCTTTATTCTTTGGCTCCAGCTACACAGTCCTGGTAATCCTGATTGTGACAGTAAACACAAAACTTGGTTGAAGGCTCTGAAAGATTAGTCCATCAACTGTTTTTCACTTTAATGGACTGGTTACAGGAAGTGGAAAACAGACTGACCCAAACAAACTCTGAATTTCAGATTTCAAGTAAATCTTTCACTCTCTCCAGGCAGAACTTGCAAGTAACACATTAAGCAAGGTTCCACTCATTGGTAAAATCACAAGCTTTACAGCTACTCTTCATTTCAAACAAGTGACCTTAAATTATCTACCCATATTTTTCTTTTGAAAGCTGAGTATGAAAAATAGAAGGATTTATAAGTGTATTCTGTTGCTACTTCTTTGTCTCACCATTAAAAAGTGAAGTTCTAAATCAAATTGTGCATGGATTTCCCTTTTGGCACATTGATCTCCTACAGGTCATTACTATGTGGGGTGCAGAAAGTGTTGTACTTCAAAGCTGTTGTTCTGGTAGTGCAATTACAAGTTTATGTGTGAATAGGCCCATATTTGATTAATCATTTATAACTGATTTTCCACCATAAATGACTTGACAATGAAAAAGGTCCGTTCTTTTAGGTTAAGAAATTTAAGGGGTTTTTTGGTATAGTTTCTAGAAAAATACACACTGCACCCTGCACTAATATTAACCTGGTGTTATTTTTATATAAGCCTAAGTTATTTTGATCCCTAAATTTCTCAAAATTAAAAAAAAAAATCACAAATAATTTAAAAATTAAGAAACACAAACTTGTGGCAGTTACTGTATGAAAGCAGATCATTAAACCATATGGTTTCTTAAACAAAAAAAAAAAATGCAAAACAATATGATACTTTTCACAAAGTAAGAAATACTACTCATGGAGAAAGACAGTGAAATGAACAAATTCCTGTTTTCCTCTGTAGTGTTTGTCTTATTCCCAGAAGCGTAACATTCAATTGCCCTCCTCTTTACATGGATAACTACTGATGTTATTATTAGTTATAATATTATCCAGCCATTCTGAAAAATTCTTCTATAACACCTGCCTTTGTCATCTGCCCATGGAGGAGCAGTGCCAGATAGGGGCATGCAAAGGCAGCAGCCTTGCCRCTGTCACAGTTTCACCAATCCCCAACAATCTGAGTACCAATAATATTTCAGTAAGAGAAAGGACAAGGGCAAAACGGGTTGCAGAGATTTGTATTAGTCACAGCAKGACTGATGCACACTCTGCAGCAAAAAGTAGTATGCCATCTACTTAAAGTGATGTTACTTCAGTTTAAGGTAATTATCCCCAAGAATCACCTATCTTACTGCAGATACTCCTTTTACACCAAAAAAAAATTTCTGTATCTCCATACTTGTCCCTCTATTTATTATATGTAAACTGAAAACTTAGCAGACTGAGGGAAAAAAWTTAGTGTGTAAATTAAAGGTGATGTGACACAGTGCAGAGTTTGACTCAATCTGCAATATACAAAGCTGTGCATTGGCCCTCCATCTTTCTTCTGGTGTTGAGAAATTCAGGTTCCTGTAAAATTTGATTTTTAGTACATCCATTTTAATAGACTAATACTTTGAATGAATGTAAAATATCAGAGGGGGAAAATCAGAAAGGGGTTTGAGATCAAAAACATCAAAAGTATAACCAACTTTTTTTTTTTTTTGTTTAACTGTAAATGTCTGATATTGATGAAGTAAAATATTTGCCAAAGAATTTCCATTAATGCTTTGGCTTTTCCTTGTAAGAAACTGATACTTAATCTTCAGTTGCCTAGGATATCTTGTCTTGCCTTTGATGAGAATTTTCTATGTACTCAACAAGTAAGGAGGAAGCAAATTTCTGATAGTATAATAAAAACTGCTATTCAGAAGAGGGCTGCTCAATATTCGTTGGTTTTGACCTGTTTTGAAACACAAAGCTAAACTTTAAGAATGTATTTTTCTAACATCTAAAAAAAGATGAAAAATTCATTCTTAATTAGCATAGCAGTAAAAGTAGTAGTTACAGCTAAGTATTTGCTTCAGTTCACTGAAATAAACAAAGACTGCTTTCCAAAAATKTAGTAAATCCTCAAGCACTATGAAAACTGATGGCTTTTCATTGTTTGATGAGTTTAATCAAGGAAAAGACATATGAAGCTCTGTGTTATCATAATAGAATATAGTGCATATGTCAATGTGTAATGAAAAACAAATGACATTACACAGCTTGCTAATGAGCCACTGCAGTGGGAGGCAGTGCAGTAAAGCTGCATTCCAGCAAARCAGTGTTTGAGGCTATTCAGGCAGTCCTTGCTCAGACATGCAGCTCATTGACCAGATCACAACCAGTGTCCAACTGACCTCGCTTGGACATGGTTTAGGCAGCTTGAAACAGCACTAATGTGAGCAGCAAAAAGTAGCTTTAAAAGGTATGTTGCTCGGCAAGGGGTCTTGTCTTTCTCTCGTGTTTTAGAAAGAATTCCCAGTCACAGATGCTCTTTGGGAATAGTTCATTAAACTTATGAAAGAGATGAACTACATTAGCACATCATACTTCAATAGCTTAATTTAMGACACTGTAATCACCAGAGAGAAAAAAACACATGATGATACTTGAATATGACCTGTATTCAATAATGTATGTTTAACACAACCTTCAGGAAGCCTCAGAAACCTTCAGGAGAATCCTCCAGCTGTCAGCTCTGCCTCTGCATTTGTAGTCACAAGTTTCYGTGGACTGTTCTGCTTTTTTTTGGAGTCTTAGAGGTTAGACTCCTTATGGGATGAATCTCTGACAGATGGGTGTAATCAGCTCATTAGATTATGGATCCTACTTCTGCCAGAGGTAGTTTCAAATTCATGTGGTGCTCTTAATATCCTTTCATCTGGATGTGGACTCRTGATTTACTTGACTATGATACCAGKCAGGGAGGTTCATGGGTATTGTTTATTTCACCAGCATAAAAAATAATCTACATTCTAAAAAATGTTTTCATCATTCACTCATTGGAGATCATGAGGTATGAGTAATAGTAATATTTAGGAATATATAATTTTTATACAAATTTTACCACAGGAGAAAGAATCTGATCCCCAAGCAGAGACCCAGATTTSCTTGGAAACAGCAGTCTCAACAAGCGTTTTTGAACTCACAAGGTGAAGAGCACTCTAATTAACCAACTACCCAAGACATGCTCAACTGTAAAGATGCAAACAATAGCACATATTTAGGAGTAAAAGAGGAGATGAGGTCAATCCATTCATTACCTAAAAATCTCAACATATCTGAGAAATCTGAGAGAAGTGTTAGGACTTACAGATCTCAAAGGGGAAAAAAAMCAAAACCATACTGTGTTTGAGGGTAAAAGTGCTAAGAAATTCCTTCTTATTTTGATGTCTTTGTTTTTTTCCATAGACCTGATCCATTGCTGATTGAAAATTAATGGATGAGAAACAAAAATTAATGTCCTCATTCTTTTCTAATATTGTTTTACCTGTTAAAGGAAAAGYCAAAATTCTCAAAGAAGCMGGGTTAAAATAAGTGTTGAGGTCTKCAAGAGTGCATGCTTTCATTCTTCACAAAAATGCTGAGATCAGCTAAATCTCAGATGGCACTGATAGCACAATGCTGGGGATGCTATCACTAAAACTGCATTTAGCATTTGTGTTAGTCCAGAGGCAGAAGAAGAAATTAAAACATGTCATCAAGGACAGTTAAATTTGCATGAACTAACCATTAAAGCAAAGAATGCATTCGAAGGGATTTATTTTTATGTGCCTTTCAGAAGGATGCCAGTGTACAGCAGTTTTTTTTATTAAATTGCCAAAGCCATTCTGGGGATATTTTGCAACAGTTAAATCTAGAATTTAAGACTTTAAGACTTAGTTGGTTAAGTTGTGCTAGGAAAAAAGACTCAGGAATTTTATATTAGAAAAGYATTTTGGCTTCAGAAATTGGATTGCATCAAAAATTGAGTAAGTATCTGTGTTTGTATGATTAAATTTGCTGGCATTTATGGAAACTGCAAATGTGTAATCAAAAAGGTAGTAAAGCCACTTTGTAAAAAAAGTAATCTCTAAATAAGTATTGAGACTATCTTTCCAGCAAATACTTTTAGAACTTTTTAGCTATGCCATTACTGTTTGATCTGATAGCACAATCAACAGGAAACCATATGTGACAATATCTGTGGAAGACATAATTTTCCATATTCACTTCTGAAAGAATTCCAAAGCCTTATTTTGTGTTAGTTAAACATAAGGGTATCCACGATCAATTTTGGTTTTTTTAATTTCTGGTTAGAGAAACTGATCACAAAATGCACATTACATACAATTTGAGATCTAGCTTTCAGTACTGAGCCTACAAAATACTTTTATTGAATGTTTACAATTTTAGTTCCCAGAGACCTGCTCTGCCTAAACTAATTTCAGCAAACCAAAACATCTAGGCTAACTTATTGTTTATTTAAGCACAACACAGCAGAGTATTGTGTTATGCTTAAATAATTTTGATTTTGAAAACTGTTCCAGAATTCTCAAGGTCATTCATAAAAGGAGCACACTTTATTTTCATGTTTGGCATGATGAAATATATAAGCAAGGTAGATTTTATCACTGTAGAAAGAGAATTTGTCAATGAGTTATTGGAGGTGCATTTWGGTTGAATTTACTACATTAAAATACTGGTAAATACAATTCAAGCAGTTTGTATTACTTGCCTGATGTCCAAGGTACTTTCCATCTGGTCTCCTCTTCCACAGGAGATCAAGGTACAGCCAACCCTTCYGACAGCTGAGTGGGAGCAGGGGGGCTGTCATCTCCAGCTTCACTTCTAGAGGCATTGAAAACATCAATGCCATAGGAGTGGTTGTTTGAAAAAAACACCAGATGGATATGAACCTTTCTTTACAGAAGGAAAAAAGTAGGTGGACCTAACTCTCTTGTTTTAATGTAAGTTTTCCAAYTTTGTTTCTCTTCTGACTTTCCCTCCATCTCAGAAAGTCTCARGAGTTGATTTTGTTGCCCCTGTTWCTCAGGGGTAMRAAAGGCTTWTAAAATGYAATWATTTAATAYAGTTTGCACAGCTTTTGCACCTGGCCTGACTCTGGAAAAGCTTGGTAAGTTTATATATTCTCTGATATARTCTTCTATCATTGAGGCTTTCTGGGACATGTAAAACTACAAGGGTTATTCATGGCAATTTCCTGTAGTTATTTGTTTCAGATTTTACCAAAATCAAATACATACCTACAGACACACATGGAAAAATATCATTACCRTTTCTCATGCTCTGCATTTATAGGGAACAGCCAGCTTCAGTAATAATTAAAACACACATCAAATGCATGGCTGGTCAACAGTAGCATGCAAGTTGTCTTGGACAGTGTCCTATGAACCRCAGTATAAACTTGTGCTATGAGACATGTAGTCAGCAGCACTTTTAGAAAAGGCATTATTTAACAATACTAATTGAACTTTTATTTATTAAATAAAATTAGTCTGTATTGGTGCTCAATAATTTATTAATGGATTCATGAACTCCAAAGGTAAAGAAAATATTTTTATATGTTAAGAGATGTAATATTCAATTTAATCTTTACTTCTAAAGTATTAAAAAGCTTTTACTCCTAAAATATTGTATTTTTTCAAATTAAAATGTAAAATTGTATTATAGATTCTTAGACAACATTTTATATTTTATAAGAATTGGGTTTTCCTTTGCTACCAGTGGACTCTTTGAAAGAGTCCAATGTTATTCCTCAGCGGCAGGGTGAAAGCATAACCAGGCATGTAATTTTATTAATGTGGGAAGGATGATGAAACAAGAGATATTCTGTACTTCATTTGTCTTTAATATATGATGAAACACTGAGTGCAGTTTCCCTCACTTTCCAGGGACATCCTCAAAGAAGCTGTCAATGGTTAGAGTAGTGCTGATCAAATCAGGTTAACAACATTTGACAGCACTTGAAAAATAATAGCATTTAATTAAAAAATTGATTGAAATTTACCTGTGAAATATGAGGCATTTTTAATCACATTCTTTTTTTTTTTTTTTTAAGTCTTCTCAAATTAATTTGCTAGTAATGAAAGGAAAAAAATAGAAGAATGACATTTCAAATGTTTACATGTGTGCACAAGATTTATGCACTCATGGCAATGTGTAGAAAATTGTTTCTGAAAAGACCAAAGATGAAAAGATATATTGTGTACAGATTTTGGTATTAACTTTCTGAGCTATTGTCCTTCACATAGATGTGAGTTACTTGCAAAAAAGAAAGTTATTTTTTGTTTTCACCTGGCTGGTCAATTATTGGGCAAGGAAGGAACTGGAATGGCAGTTCAGACAGGTGTTAGCTGGAAACAGAAGTTTCCTGAAAATCAAAGGATAGTGCAGAAAGAAAACAGTCAAGGAGACAAAGCAGTAAATATATGGCAGATTAAAAGATGTATAAAAGGCCAKMCCTGAGAGACAAAAACAGTGAGAACTTTCCTATGAACACATAAGCAGTGGTCTGGGATTCATTGCATCTTGGAATTACTGGAATGAAAAMAATCCTGACAGACAAGAAACAGCAGTCAGGGAGAAGTGGAAAACAGTTGTTTCATTATTTTTCTTTCATTCACTTTATTTTCTATTGACTATCTAGCTTTCTTCAGATAAACTTGCTTGAGYTTTAGGAACGCAATTTTAGAAAAGGATACAGTGAAAGCTATGGCAGTCCTGTAGCCTCAGGAATACATTAGCAATGTTCACATCTCTCATGCTAGAATCATCTAAATGTGCAGAGTTGTATGCGTCTCTGAACATAAACACACCCATATTCATGGAAGATGTAGCAATCAAATGGTGTGAAAGAAGACACTTGYCTTTGAATGCAAAATATTTAGGGGGGTTTCCTTCTTTTTTATCAAATTTGTGTTGGTTTTTTTCATTAGATCTTTTGAAAATATATTTTTTTTAAAAATTAAGGGTATGGTCGTAGTGTAATTCAAAACAGATGTTAATGGATCCAAGAATAAATGGTCCATGTCCAAGTTCTACCTCACCCAGATGTGATGCTGAAAAGTCCCATTCTGTACTAATCCACTCATCTTTGAACATGTTTTAGGACTCTCCAGCTATGTGGTGATGGTTTTACCCCAGCCAGACCCATCACCACAAAGCTGCTTGCTTACTCCCTGTCCCAGCAGGATTGGATGAAGAAAATTCAAACAGTAGAAGTCACGAGTTTGGGAATTTAAATACAATAAAATAATCAATAACAACAATAACAAATTGCAATGAAAAGAAAAACAAAAGAGTGAAAGAAATGCAACCCAAGAAAGACAAGAAATGCAAATGAACAGCGTCTCAGTAACTGATTCATATCCAGATAGTTCCTGAACAGTGGACTCAYCCTCAACCCTCCCCCTCATTTTACTGCTAAGCATGACCTAATATTGTATTAAATGTCCCATTGTTCAGATAGGGGCAGCTGTCCTGGCTCTGTCCCCTCTCATTTCTTGAGTAGACCCAGACTACTCACTGGTGRAGTGGTGTGAGGGGTGAAAAAAGCCCTGTGTAAGCACCGCTCAGCAATGACAAAAATATCAACTGAACTATCAAAACTCTTTCCTCCATAAATCCCTCCCAAAACATAGCCCCATGCTACCTCCTATAAAGAAAATTGACTACACCTCAACCAAAACTAGCACAATTGCTAATTTTTTCCTCTAAAACTGAGTGCAGACTCAGTTTACCTGGGTGGTGAGTGGCCCAGATTTTATTTTTTTTTTCCTCCTTTTTGAGAGTAGAAATCATCAAGAAGCTGGTTACAACTGCTTTATCATCCTGCTACTCAATTATTTCTACAACCAAATAAACCTGAGAAATATCTGGTTTTCATTATCTTTGTTTTTTATTTTTATYTCATTGCAGCAGCAACATTTTGTGATTTTTTTTCTAGAAGGAAATAAAATTCCAGTTGACATGCTATTGCCTTTCRCTTCCTGTATACCCTGCTGCTTGGGTGTGTCTGGTTTTAAACCCGTTGGCAGATTTGGCAGRGTCAAATGTCAACTGAAACATTGCCTTCTAAGGATTGCTTGAGCACTGCTGTCTGGGTAGAGCAGTGGGTCTGCATCATCTGGTGAGAGAAAGATGGCAGTGTGAGGGATCCAGCCACCTGGAATGTGAGATGGAGAACTCGAGGGTGACTGGGGGGAGGGCTCTGTCCATGGTGCTGATTGAACTCCTCTTGGAGCACCTCTCTCCKAAGCCAGTGTCGAAAGAAGAGGAAAACAAAACAGAAACATGATCTGCCATTTGGGCACAATAACTTAMGCAGATTTAAAAAAAAAAAAAAAAAAAAAAGAAAAAAAGACAGACTCTAGACAGGAAGATAGTCAATTAATCACAAGTCTTTATAAGAGACGTTTTCTTCTTTATTGACATTTTTTTCCATTTCCATCTGTGTACAAACAAAAGCAGAGAACTATGAGAGTTTTTTTTTTTTCCTTTAAGTATACTCACCTATTTTGAATGCGTCAAATTCTTCTCAAGAAGAATGCAGAAGAGCATAAACCACCTTTTTAAAGACTGTTTTACWGCAGAATGAACTGGAATCATCTCAGAAATTCGATGGCCCAAAAGTAGACAAGCCCAAATTTTATTTGATAGTAAGAAACACAGGAGGAGGGAAGCTGCAGTCTCTAGAGGCAAAGAAAAAGCAACACAAYGAAACCTTGCAACAATAAACAGAAGAACCTCAAACAAAAAAAAAGCATCACTACCAACAAAAACTTTGGGCATATTTTCTCAGAGTCTTCCACATATTATACCAATATCTTTTGAAGATATCTTTTGGCTTCTCAGGAAATCTCAGAAGGGTTTTGAATTTCCTCAGATGTAAAGAACTTGTCATAAATTTCATTGAAAGGCTGTTGTGTCTTGGAAATAAATACTCATAGTGAATTCATAAAAGCTTGGCCATTCTGTTATTTCTCAGACCTACTTTAAACTCAAACCTCAGAAACTGTCCTGAAATATACAATATTTATTTTTTACTTTTTTTTTACAGTGGTTTTTTTGCTTTTCTTCCTTCTTCTTTTCTTTCTTGGATTTAATTTCTTTTCCCTTTTTCCAAAATAAAGGATAAACCTGACTTTTTTACACTTTCCATATGAATAAACAATGCAAAGTGTGTCTTTTTTCTAAAGACTTTTGTTGAGACATATGTTATTATGTTTTCAAAATTTGGCCAGATATTATGCAGTTAGAAATATACAACCTGATTTTTTAATAACTTTAAATAACTTAGAACCAATTCTATAAATTAAGAAAAAATCAAAGYCATTTATTAATATCTGAAGACGCTTTGCCAAGCAATAAAGCAAACAAACATATAATTTTGAGGCATGGAAGTTAGGTCCTGAAGAAAGATTAGACACTGAAGGAAAATKATGGCTTTGTATCTGCTGAGGGTTTTGGTTTGRGTTTTTTTGTTGGATTGTTTTTGTTTGGGTTTTTTCTCCTGTATTGTTTTGTAGATCAGTCCATTGGGAGGTCCACTGAGTRGTGCAGAATTCCACAAAGCCAAGTYTAGCTTTTTCATTTTTAGATGTCTAAATATTTAGCTGGCTCTCCATTGGTACAAACATGAGCCTGCTGATATTGGACTCACTTCTCTGAGTTAGTTACCCCACATGTYAACTTGGTGGTACTCCCAAATGCCACCTAGAGAAGGCTAAAGAGGCAACTAAGAAAAAATGCATGTTTCTTTTCTCAGGAATGTCTGTCCTTATGCCGTAGTTACCTGCTACAGTGCCATTTCCTCTGACTCGCTGCCACATTATCGATCACATTTTGACATGGGAAGGCTGCAGCTTGAAACACGCAGACACATTTACTGCTTAAATCCAGACTGCATAACCAAATGTTATAGTAAAAGTGAATGTTTTGCRTATGGAATCTGAGTTTGCACTAACAAAATGTGATGAATGGCAAATCTAAAAGCAGAATTATGTAACATGTGTGTGTGAATCTGAGAGATAAATAATGGCATTAGTTAGGGGTGACATCCTTAACCAGGGGAGAAAAGGCAGAGTAATTTGTCTCTGTCTGTTTTCTCTTTGTTACCATTCTTATAGGGGCTGTAGCTGTCTTTTATACTTCTTGTTAACTCCTTTGTGTTTTCATGACATAAAGGAGGATTTTTACATGCTGACTAGATTTTCTTTTTATTCTTTCTTATGCCCTAAAGCCAATTTTAGCCTGTACACCAGGTTGTATCCCTTCAGTAACCAATAATGAGCCTTTTCTGATTTGTGTCTATAACCCTGGTGCTAATATAACCCTAATATGCCTATATTTTTAAGGTGTACATCATCACAGTATAATATGAAGTTCATAATAAACAACTGGTGTGATTGAAAGGTGTAGGGTGTGGAGAGATACCCAGACCWGAGGTTTTCAACCATGTTTTCATTTCTGCTTGTTGCTACCTTTTAACTACATTGATTATCTTGGCTACACCATGGCCTCAAAAATACAAGTCATGTATTAAAGCTACTTCAGGTTTGAAAACCCTGTCCTCTCATATGGATAAGTTCTTTTCAGACACATGAAAGTTGGGCATTTCTTCTTCTCACAGAACTTTTGAGAAAAACAAATGCCATTGCTATACTTTATATGATGCATAAAGAAGACAACAAAACGCATTTCCAAAATGAGTAATACAAGCCCATTATAAATAAAATAATTTTCAAAGTACAGGAAAATAGTCTTTCATTAATATCATAAAAAATATTCCACTGAAATGTCAAGTTTAAGAGGCAATAGAAAGATTTTAAAGTCTAAATAATTTGATATGAAAATAATACCCTTTTATGTCACAGACTAAATTTTGAATGCTAAAATCATAAGTTTGGTGGACTCTTTTTTTTCTTTTTTCCCTAAATGACAGCTATAAAATGGAATAATGCACCAAACCTGCAAATTTAAAATAGGGAATTTAATGRCAAGGATGAACATCTATGGACAGGGTTCATTAAGCTTGCTACTAGCAGAAGATAATGACTCACCTGCATATTACACAATGATTCAGATTCTGAAGCTAAAATTTAATCTTTTAAACATTGGTTAATATTATCAGCCACAAGTCCTCWGGGACTTTTAATTGTCTGATTTAAATTAAATGCTTTTTTCCAGCTTTTGTTACTACCTAATTAATTTTCAAAACCAATTAAGATAAAAATCAYCCATAATAGTATCATACTTATTATTAAACCTATAGTTTTGTAAATCTCATTTACTATTTTTGACCTACCCTTAATGGCTCCTGATTAGAAGGGGCATAGGCTCCAGGATTTGTGCCTGTGAACTATTCATGCATTTGGAGAAGCATGTTCTCTTGAATTGTGTATTGGTTTTGCTAACTGAAGAGGTAAATGAGTAGTTTACAATGAATAATTCATTTGACATGTGTAACACATTTTTAGGCCAACATGATATCTGCAAGTAGATCCCATTTTCCTAACAATACTAATTGAATGTGTGCAAGAAAACTTTTGTGTTTTCAGTTCAACTGGAGGAAATGCACAGAGGTAAATGTATTTACTGTTAGTTCAATATTTTTTTCTCTTTCTTGGCTGAAAATTTCTTCAAGGATATTTGGTGTCAATAATTGAAATCCCAGTGTTACAAAGGATTTTTSTGGGTGTATAATGCTCTCATGTAAAGTTCTAGTGAAGACAATGTGATTCATATTTATTTTCTGGAAATCTGCTTTTTGTAAGCTCTTGGAAGACTTCATAGAATTGTAGAATGGTTTGGGTTTGAAGGGACACCAAAGATCATCTAATTCCAACACCCCTGCCATGTGCAGCATATCATGCACTAGGTTGCTCAGAACTCCACCTAGCCTGGCCTTGAACACTYCCAGGGACTGGRTATCCGCAGCTTCCTTGTACAACCCATTTCAATGCCACACCAYTCTCAGTGCACAGAATTTGTTCCTAATATCTAATCTAAATCTACCCTCTCCAGYTCTCTTGCAGGTCCCTCTTTAGATACTGAAGGGCATCTATAGTTTCTTCCTGGAACATTCTCTTCTCCAGGGTGAAATAGCCTAAATCTCAGCCTCTCTTCATAGGAGAGTTGTCCCCCCCCCTCTGACCATCTTTGTGACCGTCCTCTGGACTCACTCCACCAGGTCCACATCCTTCTTATTTTAGGGATCCCAGAGCTGGACACAGCACTCTGAGTGGGTGTAAAAGAGGATCCGAACATCCCTCATCTGCCTCACAACTGTCATCAAGAACAGAGACTGAAACCCCAAAGACTGAGACTGAAAAAAACCCTAAAACTCCAACACAGGAGTTCTGGCCTGGTTGAAGTGGGACATCTGCCAGATGTGTTCACCAGACCAGAGACTGGTATTTATCTCCACAGGAACACAGTGCCAGAACAATAGACTTATTGCAGAGACTAGGCCAGTGTTTGGCTCTCTGGACTGATCTGTTCTGTTCTTGCTGTGTGGACYGGAATGACCCAACGACTGCACCTGTTCCCACCATGGACCAGTGGCCAGGTATGGTTTGCAGCTTGTTCTTGGAGCAATGAACCTCAACCAGGCAGCCCCCACCTTGGCCAAATGCCCTCCTGCTTTCAGGAGACCTATAAAACTGTGAGGACTGAAAACCACCTCGTGCACACCCCACGGAAGAAGACACGTCTATGGGCTGATCGTTGCCTCGAGGACTCGTCTCTTCACATTGGTAGCTATAATCCCTTCCCCTCTTTCTCTCTCTCCTTTATTTCTCTCCCAGTATCGCATTTGTTGGCACTAAATAAAGGTGAATTGTTGTATAAGCAAACTGGTTTTGTCCCCTGCTGTGTCTTTTGCGCTCTGAGATCTTTAAAAGAACCTATCAGGACTTCACTGATAGTCAGCTGCAGACCCTGACAGTGGGGTCTCATGAGAGCAGAGTAGATGGGCAGATCCCTCACCCTGCTGTCCACACTGCTKTTGATGCATGCCAGGACAGAGCTGGTCTTCCGGGCTGCAAGTGCACATGGCTGGGTCATGCGCAGCATGTCATTCACCAACATCCCCAAGTCCTTCTACCCAGGGCTACTTTCAATCCATTCTCTGGCAAGCTGGTGTTTGTTCTTGGGATTGCCATGACCCAGGTGCAAGATCTTGCACATGGCCTTGTTGAATTTTAGATCTGCACAGTCCCACCTCTCAGATCTGCCAAGGTCCCTCTGGATKACATCCCTTCCCGCCACTGAGTAGACTACATTATGCGGTTGGTGTTGTGGAGTGGACAAACTTGCTGAGAGTTCACTCAAACCCACTGTCCATGTCACTGACAAAGATGTTAAACATTGCTGATCCCAAAATCAAGCCCTGAGGAATGCCACTTGTCACTGGTCTACAGCTGGATATYGAGCCATTTACCACAACCCTGTGAGTGAGACCATCCAGTCAATTCCTCATGGATTGAGTGGTCTGTCTCTCAAACCAACATCTCTTCAGTTTATAGAGAAGGATGTCGTGTGGGACAGTGTCTAATGACTTGCACAAGTCCAGACAGATGGAAGTTAATCTTCCATCATCCACCACTACCATAACCTTATCACAAATATGTTGGGCAGAGTTAGCCCCTAGTGAAGCACTGTTGGCTGTCACCCAATCACTTCCTTATCTTCCATGTATCTTAGCATAAATTCCAGGAGGATCTTCTTCATGATCTTGCCAKGCACAAGGTGAGACTGACTGTATTTATCCAGGTCTTTGTGGTTTTCCCTTTTTAAAAATGGGGGTTATATTTCCCTTTTCCAAGTCAGTTGAAACTTCACTGGACTGCCATGACTTCTCAAATATAATGGATAGTGGCTTAATAACCACTTCCTCCACCAGTTCCCTCAYGACCCACAGCATTTCATCAGTCACGTGGATTTGTGCACCATCAGGATCCTTAGAGAGTCTCACGCCTGATCTTCTCCTACAGCAGGTGGGAGTCCCTGCTTTTGCATCCTGTAACTTGGCCAGTGTGGCTGAAGCAGCTCTGGTGAAGACCAAAGCAAAAAAAGTCATTGAATTGTTCAGCTTTCTCCATATCCCAGGTAATCAGGTTTCCCATTGTCTTCCAGAGAAGGCCTACCTTTTCCCTAGTCTACCTTTCATCATTAGTGCACTTCTCTTTTTTTTTGTTGCTCTTGAAATCCCTGGCCAGATTTAATTCTGCCAGGGCTTTAGCCTTCCTAATATGACCCCTGGGTGCTCGGACAATCTCTGTGTTTCTCCATTTGAATGCTTGTAGCCAGTGAACCAAAGTGAGGCTGCACGTGTGGATAAAATAGAACAATTTAAATGTGAACTAATACTGTGTTGAAATAGTGCATATTCTTTCTCCAAGCCCAACTAGCTCCACTGTTCTAGTGTATTCTAAGAGTTCTCTTGTGAGTGCTCACTCATTGCTTTCCTTTATAATTAGACTGTCACATGTATGATACAACATGACATTAAAAAACACAGAATAAATAAGGCAGATGATCACCTGTTGTCTACAGAGTTCATGTAAATGCAGTTGAAAAGCTCTGCATTTCAGAAAATKAAATATTTTATTCTCAAAGGTCTGAAAGTCAGAATTCAGATAATTTATCGTATGTTTTTCCATAACCTTTTTTTTTCTTAGCTGATGACCAGATCATTTCTTTCCTCTCACTTATGTGTCTTCCTTTTCTGTAGTCACTGGCTAGTTTGAGTTATTTACCTATACCTGAAAATAAAATGTACCTGAATATATGTATTTAAGAAAAGAATTTCTGTAAACCAGCAATCAATCCTTAAGAGCAATCAGCAGCAAATCTGCATGTCAATTTTATGTACCAATAACATAAATAAGCCCAGGAACTGAATGTATCCTTTATAAAGCTCGTAGTCTTTCAATAGTGAATCTAGAAACTGCATAGAAAACCTTATTATTCTTTCTGCAAACATTATATATGATAAATGGAAACATTTTTCAAAAACGTTKGTTGTTGACCAAACCACTGATATTCAATTAGGATTTTTATTTGGATAAAAGCAAAAAATAAGCAAGTGATAAAGCATGAATAACTTGAAGGATGTTGAAAGAAGACAAGACACATAGAAACAACTGAACCATTGCAAGAACATTTAACTGTTTATTTCATATTGTTTTYTCCACATAGAATATTTATTTTCTCCTTCTAAAATTGTCCTCATTGAATCACAGGGTTTTCACCTTATGGCATCAGATGAAAAAAGTTAGCAACTTCCTAACTGGATCTATCTTGACTATGATCCATTTCTTCATTAAATTTAAAAATCTGCAGCCGGGGAGAATTAAGCCTTAAGAACTACAGAGAGCTCATCTTTCAAGTAAATGAATGTTCTGCATGAGTGTTGGAAGGAGTAAGAGTGAAAAGAGTGAGCCATCTGTTTTAGAACTGACACAGGATTTAGAAGTCTATATCGCAGGTATAGATCATAAGTCAGACCTGGCACTTACATTTTTCTGTGAATATTACAGGGCCTTTCTGAAATTAAACTGAGCCAAAGGCTATGCAATCCAAGCTTCCCAGAGATTAAATTAGACTAGTTAGGGAATGTGGTGAAATATCCTGGTTTATTTCCAGGAAAATTCTGTTAATCTATTATTCAAGTAGAGTATAATATAAATTAATCATCAAGGCAAGTCTATATCCTCTACCATACCAGCTGTTTATCTGCAGGGAAAGAGAGAGACAGCTAGAGAAAAATTGATAGAATTCTTCTAGTCTAGAGAATGAGGAAGGAAATTTTACATATCATGATTTTGGAAAGGAAACCAGGGAATGTACATGGTAGTAAGATTGTATGGGTTTATCCGGAGATAACTTCAGCCAAAGTTTTAGAACACTAAAAAAACAAAGCCTCAAATTTACTCGCTGGAGTGCTCAGTTGCCACTGCTTTTAGATGTTTTGTTCCAGCTAGAAATAAAATATTGGTATACTTCAATGACAGTAAGGAACATGAGATTTTAAACCCTGTTGTTCCATATTGTATCTGTGTCTCCTTTCAGTATGAAGAGTTTGTACAGTTAGGCTCATCTATAKAAAGAAGGGGTACAGTAAGAGGTTGTAGGCAAAATGAGAACTTGGTCCCAGAGTTAGTCCCAAGAAGCTCGATGACTGAACTAAGCTAACATCAATAAAAGTTAGTATTTATTTCATAGAGTTATGGATTTTACTTCAAATTATTAACTTTAAATAKTAATCTTCTCTACAAGTAAGCTAATACATCCTTCTTGAGTTTTCACAACTTATTTACTTTCAGTGTAAACTGCAGGYACATCAGCCACCATAACAAAACATTTCCAGCAGAGTACATGAAATTCCTTTCCACTTAAATGAGCTTAAAGTCTGTAACTTCATCTTTTCTGTAAATGGTCTGAACCACAARCCAGACCACTGGAAATTCAACTTAAAAGGCATTACACCAAGGTGTAAGAGAACTGTAGTGACACCTCTAAGGCATCCTCAGGAACTAAACTGCTCAGTAAAGACAGGTGAGGGTCATATACACTTCATACCACTTCTAACAAATTAAAGTTWATATACAAAATATTATGCTCTGTGTTGAAAAATCTGCTGCCTGACAGCAAAAAAACAAATCTACTGTGTGACAGGAAATCTTTATGCCTCATTACCTTCAACTTCAGAAAGTTTTCTATTCCTCTTCCCCTTCCCATCATACATACTTTCACTGTATGTGGTGCATTTTCCACAATATTAAACTAYCAAATTGGTCTCTCAGATTGTACTCCTGGTGTATTTACCACTATTAGGAAGCATTTTTTCCACATCGTAAGATGAAGATAGTTTACCTTCTCAACTAATATGACCTTTTTATGCAAGATATTTCATCAAGTGTCAGAACAATATTCTGTCAAAATGCTGAAAGCTCAATCTGACTCATAGTACTCCTTATTTCAGTCCCACAGCATATTACCTGGAGAATYAACTGATGCAAATTAAGACCTATCTGGCCATTTTTTACTTCATTAGCCCATTYCTTTTCAGAAAGACAAGGTACAGACTGGTGTGGGTGTCATCAGAATATCTAAGGACAATACCCTGCTTTTATATCTAAAAATACATTGCATTTTCATTTGTGTGTATACAAGCATTCAACAAATAATGGGAAGCACAATCAAGAGAAAGCAAATACTTAAGTATTTGGTGAAARAAGTTTTTATTAACGAAGTAATAATGACTCTATATTACTTTATTTGTTGACTCCCTATTTTAAACATTACGTGATTTAAAAAACCCTAAATATTTTGCTATGAGCTCATAACTCTTTATTTTTAAAAGTAGACTTTTTTCTTATAATAAGAAGACGGGCTTTTTTAACTTTTGTGCATAAAAGTGGACTTGTTCCTGGTAGCTCTATGCTGATCCCTTCTATTCATAATTAAGTCAGCAAGTCTACATGAATAAAAAGTAGAGAACATGCAAAAGATTTGCAAAACTAAAGCCTTTAATATTAAAGTAGTGAAATGAAATAGAAAATCATTAACTGCTAGTCTTCCACAGAGGTTACTGAGTTTGCAGCTTGTAAAGAGGTTTCAATCTTTTCCATTAAAGTTTTGTCCCTATTTCTTTGTGTGAAAGACTGAAGCAAATTTTAAAGGATATTCAGGAGGGAAGATGGTGTTCTTTTATTTTTAACAGTGAGATAGAGTAAAAGGAGTCAGTGTTCTTACACTGTAAGCTGTCCACAAAAACAAAGTCATAGCTTGATATTAAATGTAAGACACTATGAGAAAATTAATTGTCTAAATTACTGGACCAGAAAGCAGAAGTATAAGTCAATCAAATGAAACTAAGTTAAATAAGTCAATAAAAAAAAAAAAGCAGAACAGGAATTTTATAACATGAGTAACCAAAATCTTGAATCACCGCCAATATTACTACTGACAGACTGGTATCAGACTGCTTCATCTGATTTAATCTTGGTATGCAAATGTACCTCCAGCAGACAGGGCATGAAATACCAGAGTCACAAGCTGCAGAACTAACTATGTGTTTTTCTGTTTCTTCATTGCACACCTTTTAGGATGAAAATTTAGTGTTAAAGAGCAAGTGCAATCAGATATCTTTTACCTGGTAAACAGGTACGGTCTACAAATTTTTTTTTTGAATTATGAAATAGGATCTTAGCCTTATTCTAATACTAAAACAAAAATGGTCCCTTGCTGTGTATTTCTCTGATCATTATTTGTGAATGTTTTTCAATGTCTATATAATTACASGGATGGACAGAAAAAAGCCAATGTTGCCAGAATTTTCTTRGCTTTATTTTTATTCCTTTTTCCTTTATTTCTTTTATATATATATATATATATATTATGACCCAGAAATTCAATACTCCTGAAAGCTTTTTTTTCTATTTTTTCCATTCACATTCAAAAAATTAATAATGATTTTCTAGGTTTAGCAGGTCATGGATGGGGCTTTGAGAACAACAAATGAAGGCTCCTTTGTGCAAACAGTAAGCAGTGGTTTACTATTTYACAGGAAATTGTCAGAATTCATGATTCTCCTTGGGTGGCCAAGGCTCCCTTCCAGCAACACTTTCTTGCTAGTTATGTGATGCACTCAAACCCTTCTGTTTCRGTTTACCTTAATTACTACCATTCCTAAAAATCTCTTTCAATAATATGCAATGATTGTGTTAAGACAAAWAGTGAACAGATTTTATCTCAGTTCCATGTCCTGAGCGCTGAGCTGTTTTGGATAGAGGACCCACGAAATATGTGTTCTATTCTGGAATGTCTTAATATGTAAACTAGAAGTAAAATACATGAGTTGAAATTAAATGTTAATGAGTTCAGGTACTGACAGTATTTTCTCCAGAAATACTAGAATTGGAGTTTTTAGAAATCAGASCTAAAGAAGTCATGACACTGTGAACTGTATACTATGAATATAGAGCAATTACTTGGAGAAATTACCAATAAAAGGCAAGTGATCCTTCTCAAGACGTTAAACAAAAAAAAGATCCAAACTCATCCCTGAACTAAGTTTCCTTGATGCTAAAGCTCATCATACAATTTACACATTCATGAATTATTTGAATTCGAGCAATATTTCTGGGAAGAGGGAAATTAATTTTATTTAATGTAATAATAACCCTATGTTTACAGGGRTTTCAATCCCTGACTATTTTACAAGCTGATAGTTTCAAGACATTAAGTCTTGAATTTGAGTTTGCTCACACCAACATCTTCCCATTGCCTCCTTATTGGGCTGCATGTGGTGCATTTTGAGATGAATTACAAAATATCACAGTAAGAAAGGGCACTGTGTGACTGTTTGTATGAGGAACACAAAAACAAATTTGCAAACCCCTCAGGTATTCTTATTAAAGTGGGGGGAGTGTGTTGATATAGACAGAATGGAGCTCCATGAACTGGAMTTTGACCAAGCTAAAAGGATTAGCAGTCTTCCTTGACCAGAAAGGTACCAAGGGAACTTTAACGAGCAGACACATCTGGCAAACAGGCAGCTTGAAGGCCAAATAATACCATCCTTCATCAGCTCTTAAAATTTCACAGACCTGAAGAGTGTGGCTAGAAGAGTTTCTAGGAGTGATATTTCACAGTGCAGAAATAGAATGACTGGAGTTATGAGGCCAGGGATAAATCACATTGATGGTCTTATTGCAACAGCCGTGCCTGGAAGGGAGGTGTAGTCTCTTCCCCAGACACAAAGAAAGCAAGCTGATGCAAGAAGCAAAAACRCTTGTGCTCTGGGGACACTTAAACCTGCCTGTGAATGATTATYCTTCTCATGAGGGGAACATGCTTTAATTATGAAAAACGGGGTTTCAAGGAAGTTGATATAAAATAAAATTTCCTTTAGTATTTGTATTTATCTGCATGGATATGTCTYCAGTCAAGAAAATCTCAGTGTTAAATTTGCATTTATAAAAATGGTCATAAATATAGTGAAACTAGCGTTTTCATTAATTTTCCCAATTCAAAGAAAATCAAACAGTTTTTTGTTCTAAATGTCAGTTAAGTTTCTGCTTCATCTCTCTAATTGAATTACTTTTATTAAAAAAAAAAGAAAAAAAAGGAAAAAAAAAGAAAAAGAAAAGAGGGTCATGATTTAATAAACAATAGAAAAGGACTTTAAGCCWCATTTAAGCCTCATGTAAATTTTAGGTTCAAATTCACTACAGAATTTTTTTTTTAATATGTCTTAGRTTTCTGTGAAAGTTTGCCATATGGAGATAAAAGAGCAGATGAAACAAAAAGAAATAATACAARCCAATAAAACTGTCATTGTTTTCTTGACCTTTCTCAAATGCATTCATCATAGGGTATATGGTAAATTTAGTTAGAGCTTTGAAACTGCTTCTTCTGAGTGGAATGATCTCCAGCATCCACTTACCAATGGCCCTTTCTGGCAAGGTCAGRTAATAAGAGACCTCTCTCTGAACTGAAACTCTAAAGTAACCAGTGACTCAAGACAGGGTGTGTTTACTCTTTATTTTTCACTCTCTGGCAGAGGTAACAGAGGCTAAGCCAATTTCTGTGTTATTGGAAGCTTTGTGTGAAGTTCACATGAGAACATGTAATAAGAAKCCATGTTGTTTTTCTCAGCTGTGTGGCAGGAAAGTCAGAGGAAAGAGCAGAAGGAAAGAAAGAATATTTCTTTCTGAACAAGGCACCCTTTCATTAGCTTCATAAATATAGCAAAAAAGTACAGTTCCTGTGTATTAAATGATTRTATATAAATATATAATTAAGCTAAACATGTGCCCAAGTCTTTGTGACRWTMGCTGCAGTTTCYCAACTGAAATATATGCCTCTCTGTSCTTCAGGAAAGAGCTACAACAAGRAGCATATGTTCTTTTCCTGTTGTTTTCCCAGAGCTGACTAATCCCAGTAACCCTTCTTTGATCAAATATGAATTTTATTCTCAGATTTCTTCCAACATTGATTTTGTTAGCATTTCTGTTTCATGTAGCTTGTCTTTTAAACAGAAAACATATTTACTTGCTATTGTATATATAAGCTGTATCTTTTAGTGTGTCAAATCTGATGCTAGGTGTGAATTCAGAATAATTAACTACTTGCTCCATACCAAAGAGCTTTTGAGGGCAATTAGGAGAAAGAGGTGTTATTTTATTGTGTGTGTGCAGAGCTGCAAAACTGTGTTTGAGACATCTGATAGCAATAGCTTTATTTGCTAATGAAATAGCACAAAACTCATGTAGCTAACGTCWTTTTTATTATTTTCTGACAGACTCTAGCTGCCCTCCAGCCTAGTTGCACAGAAGCCTCTGTCTTTTAATGTTACAAATGGCTTAATTTCATGGTGTTTCTTTTTTTTCCATGGGAAAATYACTTTAAAATGTGAAAATTTCAAAGAGATACATTTCAATCTGCAACTACTACCTTTGATCTGTGCTGGACATCTTCTGTTGGTAAGAATATTTTTGCACTCTAGAATTCTTTACAAAATTCTGTTCTTAATTAAACTCAAATAATTTTTCTTGTTGCATTTCATTCACTGGCACCTTATGAGGTCACTCAAGCACGTTAAACTTATCACACATCAACAAGTTCTCTTAAAAATTTGCCCATTAATTCAAATTACGCTCTCATACTGCATGTCTGTTGCAATATTTAGTAAGGTAGAGATTCCAAAATTTTCAYTCATAATCCCTTTTGCTATTCATAGAGATTTTTCTTATTAGCACTTCTTGCCTATTTTCTAACTGGTCCTTCCAACAGGACTAAGAGCTTCAGGGTCTGACACCTGCAGGAGATTGTTGTCTGGCCTTTATTTATGATTAGCATAGATGATTACATTTATTAGAAGAGCCTGAGATAATAAATTCCATGGCTCTGTCTGCTACTGCTCATGTTTTTAAAGCAGTGAAATGGAGGTAGAAATACCCGAGACAGGGCACTGAACTTGGGATTTAGCACACAATCTGTACTGCAACAGCACCAAGCTGGCTCACCTATTCACAAGCTATGTCTGATCATGGGTCTGTGTGCTTCCCATGGCAAAGGGAAGCTGAAGAGAACCAAGGTGTATTCTCACTGMATAGATAATTTGTAACAATAAAGTAATGGTGGCTGACCTTTCTGATTTTGGGATCAAAAGTGCCTCCTGGCTGACAATCATTAGAAGAAACCTTCAGTAYGTTATATCCACCTCTCTCTGAATACAAATTCATAGCTGGCCCAAAAAATCAATGCAGGTTGTTTRATTGTAACATTCTCCCCATTTAGTTTACCCTTTTATGGARAGAAAAGMATCACCAGAGATAAATTGTGCTTCATTAATTAACTGGATCAGAGTGTTCTGACAGMTAATTAAATAAATTGCAGGTTTATACTTTTATATTGCAAAGAGTCTGTGATGTGATTTCAGCTAAGGAAACCCTACCTGCATCTGTCATTGTTTCCTGTATTTCTAGTTGTCATGCTGGAAGATGAAGGATGGATTGTTCATTCAAGCAAGCTTCTCTCACAGCACTTCCACACAAGTTACAGGAACTTTTTATAAAACTGTCTGCTCCTGCTCTTACACAACTCTATGATAAATTGYCCTTTTTACTGCTTGTAGATGTCACAGAGGACTGCACTAGTGCAGAATCATTGTTCTTATCAATAAATAGGCTATTTAAAACAAACTTACGTGCTTTGGAACAGGACTTGGCACAAAGTTGTGATTTGAAACACATTTATTCTCTCTACTGCCATGAGCCACAGAATTCTAGATTAATAAACTATGTATCTGATTACCTTCAAATGTGAAAAAAAAATCATCTTTTCCAAGTAATGATTCACTGAGTTTTCTGTGATTTCTTTATAAGGCATAGAAATGGGGTATCAGATTGGTCCTGGAGTACCAAGGGATTATCATAATGTCCAAATGGTCCTGGTGTAAATGAGCTACAAGTAACCACTCAGTACAAAAAGATACTCTTTTCTCTTTGGATGTGTGATTAGTCCCCATTAATATTAGCAATAATTCATAATGGAAGCATATAGAATCATATGACTGAAACAAAAGTCCCTGGAAAACTATTTTCCMTCCAGTTTCTGGTCAGTCTTTCTTCTACTTTATTCTTTCTTAGCTATACCAGGTTTATGAAATCAAATATGGACTCACATTTCAAAGATGATGTCTTTGCTACAGTTGTTGTATGCTATGCAGCAGCAGGTCATACTTCCTAATTTTGATATTTAGAATGGGAAGAAGACTTATCACATCTTTCTCCCTACCCTGGCTGARCTACAGTGTTTARCAACCTGCTTTATCTTGCTGTAAGAAATTGAAAAYGTCTCTTTAGACAGGATATGACTCACTATAATGACCTTTGCATAAATACATAATGTGGTAGCTAAAACACAGCCTGGCATTTATTTGTTTTCTTACCTTATGTGACAACTGAATTGGTGACTTCCCAGTTCTTTACCTCCTGTATTTCCTTTTAAAAACCCCAGGCTCTTCTCTGCACTTTTGTCAACCACCAGTGTGCCAAGATGCAAAGTCTCCCTCAGAAAATTCATGGCCTCCACTGTGCTCTCTGCTGAAATTTTATTAGTAACACTCAATACCCTAACTTTAGAAATTAAAGCTTGTGTTTACAGGTCAGAGGATTGTATAGCTAAGAGCCCTCAGTATTCACTAGAAGGATATTACTGTCAAAAGGATAATGCTGAGAACATTGTGTAAATGGCCTGTGCCAGTCAAAGACATTGGTTGGTAAGAGTAGCAGAACTGAAATGTTTTTGTCACTGATACAAATAATGATATATTATAAAGAAGCAGGTTTATTATAAAAGTAATTTCATTCATGTGTGTCAGAAGGCAAGATAAAGGCTCTGTGATAAGGAGGCATATTTCTCTTRCGTTGGAGTATGACTCAGTAGCTCTGAAGAATGAGGTTTTCATGACATGTTCAGAGGTCAGGTACTTGACTATAGGGTCTAATAGTCATAGTGTGACAATCATCAAATAACAAAGGTTTGTGTTTGCAGAACAGTGACACTGGGATTATGTGCACATATTTATCWCATTTACATTTGAATTGGCAAGAGAAAGCCATGTCAGCCTTTGCAGAGTTGGGGGAGATAAAAAAAGGGCAAGCATCTATTTCCATGACAGCCTGAGTAGTTATCCAATGAAATCAGATTCCAGATATATGAAATATCATGTCAGTCAAATCTATCAGTAAAGACCTTATTAGGGATTTAGCAACAAATTAGTAAACTTCAGTCTCCTGTAAGATTCATTACAATGATATAGAGGAGGTATACAGAGGAAATCAGACTTTTACACAAATGTTTCTGAAATTACCGTAGAAAAGGAAATAGGTATTGTTTTTCAGGTTTAAAGTTCCTGCAGGAGCCATTTTCCTTAGGAGATTAAATCTGTAAATTCAAGGAGACAGAGTCAATGGCCAGTTATTGAAGAACCAGACTAAAATGATTAATACCAGTRAAATTCTTGGCAATATGTGCAGAAAGCTGAAACAGAACAATACATTTGTTCTTCTTCATGTGTTTCAATTGTGACTAGCTTGATGGATTTTATTTGATTCAGTTACCACAATAACACAGAGAGGAAATTTTAGTAATTTGTAAGCCACAGCCACACTGGTGCTGGCCCTATTTTTCATCAGTACATATTTCAGTACTTAAGGGACTTTTTCTGCACACATAACAGAAAAACCTAATTGTCTKACACTTTGATGTAGTCTCAGAACTAGTGTCTTCCAGAGTCTGTATTTTGAGATGTGATATCAAATCACACTATTTTCTATATCCCATGGGAAGGGAGTTACAATATTTGGAAGCACTCAGAGRTAACAGGCATTTGCCAGCTGCCTCAGTGCCACTGGCAAAGTCCTAACAAAATCATTCTTTAACTGAGGAAGTGGTGAGATTGAGCAGCATCAAACTGTTACATGCAAGGACAAAATTTATCCCCAGCTGAATTYCCTCTTTGGGCTTTGCAACAGAAAGGTCCCTCTATTCCATTAAACACTGGATCAGGGTGCCATACAGTATCTCCAATGRGCTGCCAAGTCTCACCCTGCAGGTGTGGAAAGAGGGAGGTGATGTGCAAGTGACAGCAGATTATGAAACCTGATTTTACATTAAATATTTTATCACTGCAGTTTCCAGAAGGATGAGGATTTCTTCCAAGTGCTAAGCACATAATTACTTTCCAGAAACTAATTCAAGCAATAATCTTGTGTAAAGAAGACACTGACTTGTATTTTGCTAATGGCTGTGAGTTGTTGCAAAAGAAWAGAAAAGGTGATACCCCTAACTGTACAGCATACTAAAATATTTGGACTGGTTAATSTCAGGAAAACATTAAAAGCTGTTGCTTTGTTTTTTGTTTAAAATCCTTTAGCTAAGTCCATGCACTTTAAATCTATGCCATATCCTCCAGAAATCTCTTTGTTATATAATATAAGAATTTATCAAAATACAAACAACTTACTGGGCTATGTGAGCCTTTTTTTTTTTTTTTATCTTTTCTTAAATGCTTTGATTTTTGAGAAATTAAAAATGAGTTATTTGCAGTTGTGACACAGTGGCAAGCCTTAGAGATCTTAAATAAAAGTAATGCAAGAGAAATTATGTCAATAAACAACAGAAGTTATGCCTTATTGCAGTGGTGACAAAAAGCTAATAAAAGCTGAACCTCACATTTATGTGAAAAAAGCAAGCAGAGACAAGCAAGGAATAATATCTTGTTGAGAATCARCAGACCATCTGTGATAAGATAATCCAGTTACAAATATTCAMCCAAACTGTTAARGCATCTTTTGCTTAGYRCAATGGAGAAGCCTTGATTTTTGGMTGTCAGCAGTGAAARGTGCTGAACATCTCTCCATCCAACCTTAGCTTTGTTATCCTAACTTATATAGATTCAAACAGGCCACAGCCCATCAGTCAGCTGTAATTGGGGCCTTATTTCATTGATTTATGCAGACCATGAGTGTTTACTTACTTTAAAAATTTGTCAGAGTGGATGTTAAAAAAAGAACTGCTTTGAAATATCCTTGCTTTTAGTTAGCTGTTCCAAACATGGTGAATGTGGTGTAGATACCTCTCCCCAAATAAAAATCTAAGCTAAAAATACAGAAAAAATAAAAAAGAAGGAAACATGAAAAAGRAGGTGAGCTGCTGAGATATCAGTGRTTAWATGTACACAGAATCATTGTAACATAGAATAATGTGTGTTGAAAGGGACATTCAACACACTGGAGTTCTCTGGTCCAAGCTGCTGCTCAAAGTACAACCAGATTAGGTGAACTTTTTCAGGCCTTGTTCTACTGAGTTTCAAACTCTTCCAATATTCTAGAATCTTTCTTCATACATTTTCCAGTGTTTGACTTCCCATATGTGATGAGTGTTAGTTTGGGGCTTTTTCCCCCTTACAGTGATATGTCTCTCATTTCAGCTTGTGGCTTTTGGCTCCTTTTYGATTGCTCCTTACTTCTGAGCATGTGGCTCCAACTTATTCATATTGTAGGCATATGAGGTAGCTGAGGAGCAACAAGACCTTCCCTTAGCTCACACTTTTTCAGGCTGAACAACCCTGATTCTCAGCCTGCTATTACCCGTCTAGCGCTCTAACCCCCAATCAGTTTTTTTGGCCTTCCACAAAACATATTTCGGTACAGTATTTCACGTGTATAAAAACTGCATTTTATGTGTAGCTTGTGTAGAATTAAAGTAGAATTGAAACTTAATCACCAAAGAAATATGTTCAAACTCATTCAGCTTATTTCCAAATAGYCACAAATGCAAACACACATATGCACATATACATGTAGTTTTACACACAGTATAGGAAAGATATTTTTATACTGAAGCTCCTCTTCCCTCTGAGTTGCAATGCCAGGTGCAGCCACTACTACCAATCCACCACACTGTGTTCTTGGCAATCAGGAATATTTTGTGTGAGGTTCCATCCAAGGAGATATTTACTTCTATTTACTTGTCATTCTCACGCACAATAACAGAAAACTGTTTTTTAAATAATTATTTTCAAGATTAGGTTGGTTTGTTGTGGATAACAATCTACAGTTGTTTAGGCAGTGTTCAATTGGGAAACTGTACAAACCAAACCAGTATGTAATTTCGGACGCATTTCTCCTGTTAAGTTAAGTTTGTGAAGTGCTTTACTGATGACATAATAACTAATTTCTGAAAAATTTGTTTCCTGCTCAGAAGACACTCTCCAAATCACAGAATAGTGGGACAAAAAACAAAAGATCACATCGATTTTCCAATATGATTGCTTATATTTTCCTAATTTTCAATATGACCCTCTTTTCTTTGAGTTTTTATTTAAAATGTTTCTAATGCCATCAAGGCTCCATTTCCCATGAAAGGTTGCACAAGATGATCTGTTCTGTGGTTCTATTATACATACTCAGATGTCTGCTTTATTAAAGAGACATGGCATTAGTTTTAACTTTAGCTTCTTTAAAGCTTTCTTTGCTAACTCAGTAAAGTTTAACACTAAAAGTAGAGCTTTCTTAATTTGGGGAAAAATTTGTCATTTTCCAAATTAAATGTAGTCCACAGAGAGTCAGAAATTTGATGGGGTTTYAGTTTTTTGGGTTTGGGTTAAGTTAGGTTTTTTTAAATGAAAAAAAACCTCCGTAATTGAGGTTTTTTAATTAAATTTTGGGTCTTCAATGTCTTAAAAAAAAAAGAATTTTTGCTTGCACTATTTTGCTGTAAATCAAAATCTTTCCAGTTACCAGACTGTTTTGTGTCAGTTGAAGAGTAATCTCCCCTTCCAAAATATCTGTGCTTGGAGCTGGACCTCAAGATTTTATTCCAGTCCTTTTTAAAAAGTCAGGTTTCATTGTTTATGTAAGTATTCTACACTCAGTTTCATGGCAAGCAAAAGCAAAAACACATGTTGTCTTAGATTTAGAAACTGAAATATTTTTGTTCAGGGACTCCAACATATTTTAGTTTTGGCAAATGTAAATAACATTTTCAGGATGGTTATTTTTAATCAGTAGAAAGTAGATTCAACATTTGTCTAAAATAGATCCATGTAATATTAYTTATTTAATATTTTAGATTATTCAAATACATTTTTGAAAACAAATACTAAAATATTAAAGCATAACATTTAAATATCTTGATCTGGAATAGGAAAAAAATAAAATTATGTTTTCATGCAAGCATAGAAAYGCTATTTGGAAGGAAACCCCTAGTATTGTTTAGTCCAGGCTCTCACTCAAAGCAAGACTAGCAGCAGCACCAGTCTGGCTCACCTTTTGTTTTTGTAGCCCAGGCCAAAAACCTTCAAGAAAAGAGAAGCAACCAATTCCAGTGCTGCAGCACCCTTCCAGGCACAGTTGAGGCCATAAACAGCGCTTTGATAGCCCTTGTTAAAAATATTTTTAATTTCTCCTCCTCCAATTCATAACCCAAGAAATTCAGCCCTGGACGTGGAGTTCTTTGTGCAGCTCAGCAGGCTGGTGTATCTGCAGTCACCCTACCATCCTACCACAGACTCCCAGGACCCAGCTACAGGGGTGGTTCATGTTCCCCATAGAACCAAGTCTTTCAGCATGCCTGATAATTAASCTCTTATCTCCCAGTCCCTACTAGAAAAACCAACAACTTCCTTGGAAGTTAACAGTAAAGCTTAAGGATTTTAAAATACGTGTCCATCTATAAATTTCAGTAAGTCATTTTACAGTCGGGGTTTTTATTTGTTCATTTCTTAGAAGTTTTCGTCATAGGATTTTTATGGTGGTTCTTATGGGTTTTTTTTCTTTATGCCACTGAATATCTTATTGGTATAAGAAACCACAGAGAGTTTTCTGCCTTTCTGTTTTTACATTTCACTGAAAGTCATGTTTGAATAGCTTTTAACATGCTTAATCTAGCCGTGGCGACTACTGGGAGTGAAGCATATTTCTGCTGTCTGTGGCTTCCAGGAATTGACTTCTTACACCATCAGAAGTGAGAAAGTCATAGCACCTAAACTGAGCAGCACAGCTGAACAGAACAGATTTTAGAYATCAAAATCATTTTCTCCGTTGCAGTCTTATGTAGTTGATCTTTAGCATTATTAGTTTTATGATGGATAACTTAGGTGTTCACACATGTCAATCAAAAATGGATCATAAGTGCCTATGAATGAGAGCTGCTTGTTTACAGATAGGGATAATGAAYTATTAATTTATCCCACCTTGTTGAAGACCTCACTAGTGAGAAATAGAAAAGTGAAATTCAAACTCTATTTGTTTCCAATTTTTGCTCACTGTGCTTATAATGATCACATACATTGGAAAAGCTGTCTATGATATTTTTTTGTGAAGAATTAGTGCAAAGGGTATTTTACTGGGAATTTTGCTACAGCAAATTCCAATTAAGAGTCTCCTGAATTGGTCCATTGTCTTTCTTTTTTCAACTTTTAAAAACTCAAGAATGTATATAATGATAAAGTGTGGAAATGATTATTTCTTCACAATACAAATAATTCAAATTGAGAAACTATAAAAATCTCTGTTGAGATCCTGAATGGTGGCGTAAAAATACATCAGATGAAGGAAGACATACAGTAACACATTGAATTTTCTTCTCAGTTTGAGCAAGAAATTCATAGTGGCAYTGATGTCAGTGAAGGTCCTGCATTCAGTTCAGGATTATCCTCTAAATTTAAGWGTCTAAATGGAAGTGTCTACATGAGCATGGAGTGTGTAAGGTCCCTGTACAATCTACAGAGATCTATTCAGAGCTGTGCATGGAGCTTGTTCATCTAATCACCATAAAGATACCTGGGCCAGAGTTCAGTTACATAAGCACTGGTTTTTATTACTGTGTAAGCTGTTTAAAATTTCTATTACTARTAATCCAAGCTGTCAGTCAGATTCTGTGGAAAATCTGCACACTTTGGAAGGGAAAGGTGAAAACTAAGATGTCCCTCTGGTGTTTAAGGCAYAGAAAAGCTTTTTTTAACAATAGTATTGATTTTTATCAATGTTAAATTCCACTGACTTCATTGACAATGGATCTAAGTCAAGATTCTCTGATGTTTAAGGCTGTTTGAAATTATGAGTCCCCAGAAAGTTGTAGAAATCCTGTAGTGCCTGCTCACACYTGCCACCTTCACCGCCAAATGTCTCAAACAAAAATCGTTAAGTCTGTAGAGGAAGTGTCAATTTACAGATGTGTGTCATGTTCTATAGAAACCTACAACTACATGCATGCATTTACATTTCTTAATAAAGAGTTGAATCTCATTCTTGGGGGGATTTTTTTGGGTTGATTTTTTTTTTTTGGTTTGGTTTTTTTTGGTTTTTTTTTAATATCTGCTTTAATYCATCGTTCATCTTCAGAGTGTGCATTAAACCAGTGGGGAGAGGGTAACTATGTAGACAGTACTTTATCTAGGTAAAGTGACTTGTTACATGAAGACATTAGTTAGCATGAAAAATTAGTGAAGAAGTACAATATAAATCATACAAATACTTCTGTTTCATTAGCCACTTGCTCCTCCCAGTAGATACTACACTTAAAAAACCTCTAAATTAATTTGCTAATTAAAATCACATATGTTAAGCAAGTCAAATTCTTAAAAGTTTAATGATTTCATTTTTCTCACATTRCACATTGTGAGAATCAAACAGAGGGAGAGCTTAGGAGGGAACCAACTTATGTACAGCAGAGCCATTGAATTTTCTTCTGATACTACTTTTTATATTTTGCTAAATGCTTTGGAATGGCTTTGTGTTCAAGGTAAACAACCAATGAGAACTTCCCTTAATCTAAAGCAGATTCCTTCCTCCTGAAAATGAATTTAAACAGCAAAGTTGTAGAGGATGCAGGGTGGCAGGTTTTAATGCTTTTCAGTACCTTCATTTCTTCACATAATTGCATGTCTACCAATTCTGTGCTCAATTCTTTAGTGATAAACGGGAAAGGGTGGGTCTTAGCAGTTCTGTAGTTGCAGATGAAATCTAAAAAAATAGCTAAAACTGAAATATGGCAATTATGGGAGCCTATTACAATTTTAATATGACAATAATCGAACAGAATTTCAATTAGCTCTAACCAGCTACTTTTGGCTTACAAGAACACATGTAGAGACAAAAAAAATCTGAGTATGTTTACACAGGGGGAAAATGAAGTAGAACTGAATTATTTGGGTTGTAGTTCTGCTACGAGATGAATATGTCATCTGGAGGTCAACCATCAAAAAAAAATACAGGTTGGTAATACAAGCATTCATTATTACTGGACAATGGTTGTTAAATTASCTGAACTTTGCACCTAGAGATTCTAGTCTTGTGTGATAATAGAAAAGAAAAGTCTGGATCTTGTATTTYAATATTGGTCCCAGCCCTACCACAAGAAATCCAGCTTTGCATGCTACAATTAGCATAGACAGGTAAATTATTTGTTATAATGCCAGCTTCCTAGCTTGATTTTTCATTTGAAGCAGGGACTAGTAACATTTTTGTCAGCTTTTTGTTTTCTAATGCATTGTGCAAAACTCAAAGCAAGTTCACCATATAYAGCATATATTAATGCAATTTAAGRTAAATAGATAAATAATRTAAAGTACTTTCTTTTCAAGAGATTAACATTCTAAAGACTATGCAAACAAAAGTGTTTATGAAGTTAGAGAGCATCATATCATGTGGTATGGAATCTGCAATAATTTTGTCTGGTTTTTTTGGGTTGGGGGAGCTGGAACTTGAACCCTTGAGCCTTTATTAAGGAGTATTGTATAGGACAAAAAATAAAAAAGAAAGGCTTTACAAGACTGAAAAATCTGTCTCTTCTCTGGATGTATTGACCACTTCTAACCTGCCCAGTGACTCTAAACCTGTCTATATATGCAGTAACAGTAATTTTACACCTTTCTAAACCACATAGCTTCAGAACATATTGGTAAATAAGATAAAGTCTTGATCTAAACCCCTCAAAGGGATAGCTGTCACAGCATATTGCACTGTGCTGACTGACTGGTGTGGTAAGTTTTGGTACAGAAGGACTGCAGAGGTGACTTCCATGACAAGAGCACTTTCCCATGGCCCCCACAGCCAGTTCCATCCAGCTCTAAAGATGAGAACACCAGTGATCCTGGAAGCCTCTCTGATACAACATATTTAAGAAAGGGTGTGCAGCAGCCATTAGAGAGAGGAGTGGTAAAAAATTGATAGAAACAGCCTTGTAAGATACTAAGATCAACAAAGAAGGAGACCAAGGAGGCACGCCAGGTGCTGGAGCAGAGATTCCCCTGCAGCCCATGCTGAAGATCACGGTGAAGATGATGCTGTGCTGCAGCCCCATGGAGGATCACAGTGCAGCAGATATCCAYCTGCAGTCCCTGGAGGCCTCCATGCCAGAGCAGGATGTGCCCTCAAAGAAGCTGCAGCTCACAGACAGCCCTTCCAGGAAGCAAAGTTTTCTTTTGATTTTTATGCCTTGTTTTACTCCTTGTAATAATATCCAAGCTCCCTCAAAAGTTATAAAAGCACCAGTAAAACACCTTTATCTTATTTTTYAAGTTCAGGTGTGCTTGCCACCACCTTACTCTATTTTGTGTTATTAAGCTGGCCTTTCAGGAAATAAAAACCCTTCTTTCAAACACCTTTATTCTTCTTTCATCACCTTGGTGATGATGTTTTACACATATAGTCTTTCATCTCTTGTCCTTTATATCACATTCTACTGGAGCCATATAGTTAATCTACGAGTCTGGATTTTTTACTAGCTTCAGTGGGAGGTGAATGTACTCCTCAAATTCTGCACAGAAATGGACAATAAAAATACAGAGAAAATAGTAGCAGCACATTTTTGAAATTTGATCACCACAAAATAAAAATTGAATTTTCAGACATTTTATTTAAAGAGTTATATTTATGCATTGTTATAATGCTATTCTTTATATATCATTCAGACAGAGAGCAAAATGTCCTGTTATTTCYAACAGCAAACAAAAACTGAATGCACAGGTAATGTCCTTCACAACATAACTTTGTTTTTGCACATTCAACAGAATTTTGCTAAGTCATAAAAAAGTGATGAACATGTGTACGAATACCCTTATGTCTGTGTATTAACAGGTGTATGGTACAAAATTTTTTGATATTTTCATTGAAATAGGTGACAGTGGASATGACATTTTCTAGGTGTTACATTAGTAAAACAATAATCAAGGTCAGATATTTTCTCTGGACTCATTCTTAAAAGAAGAATCACTACTTCTTATTAAGTTGAATCTGGCTTATCATGAGTTTTCTATAGCTCCATCTTTTTAACAATTTTTTGTAATGCTTAATGTTAAGATCAATACTAGTGATAGTAGGACCTGTACTTATTTTTGGTGTGAAAGCTGTACAAAGAGCATTGTTTCCTAGTAATAAACATCAAGTCCTTCTAATAGTCTTTTTTACTTATGCTTTTATAATATGCATTTTCTTTCTTCATTTGAAKTGTAGTAACAAAGTATCTTGTTCATACCCCTTAAGAGCAAATACAGATATATGTCTAATTGGTGTCTGTTATGTGGTCTTACCTAAGTTAAGCAGGTTATTATGAAATTACCTGTGTTAACACTGCACTATGATATAATTTACAGATGTGTTGATTTCTCAAGACACAGAGTTCTCATCCAGAAATGATGAAGGAGGCTTATGGCATGTTTTTCTCAATAGTAAACAAAATTATTGATGTTTACTGTATTATAGCATGCCACACATAATAAGCAGTCCAAGATACATATTTGGCATGAAAATGTTACTTTATGAAAGAATATTTGTTTCAAATGCAAATGTTCAGATGCTAATCAGTATTTTTCTCCATGGACTATGTTAAACACTAATTTTTTTCATAGAATGTGATTTCTAAAACGTGCATATTTGAAAGCATAAAAGCTCTGCTGTGTTTGAGTAATCCAACAAATGAAAAATGAGTTTGTTAATCACACTGGCCCTTGTTATCAGAGCAATGATTTAAGGAATAGGAATAGCTCACGATACCCCCAAATACTKGATGGAGTTTATGTAGAAGGAATAAAAATGTTTCGAATCCTGTCTTATTCTTTTCAACTTGAGTCACCCAAACACTGTATTAAAACGACATACAAAGGAAATGTCTGATTATAACATGTCAAAAATTTGAAACAGCAATGCTACATGTTGCTTACATCCATTAACACAGAATAATGTGATTTCCAATTGAACTCAGTGATTGATTGATTGATTGATTGATTGATTTCTGTGATTAAAAATTAAGTTGTAAATGAGTGAATGTAATTGCAAAATTTATCTTTCACAGCAAAAATGTTGGGATTCCTGTTGTAGTGCACAGCTGAAAGAGCTTCAGAGGTACTTAAAGGAATCTGCACCTGATAAAACAAGCTCTTCTGAAGTAACAGGTGTTCCACAGGTTGTTCCAGGGATGTTGTATTTCAACAGAACCATCTTAAAATGATGGAAATGTGATGGGATCACTCCCATGTCAGCCACTAGGGAAAAATATAATCTGGTGACAAGCACCATATTTTAAAAAGTCTGTGTTTTCCTTGAATGACTTTACTTCAAATAATCATGAAATATCACTCTCTATAGTAGCATATGAGGTCAAGGTGGTTTTCAAGCAAAGACTACATGCCCAAGCATGTAATGGATACATTAACTTTCACCTTTCCTTTGTTTTATTTGTTGATCCTGCACAGGTTGACTGTGATCTATTTCTGAGTCAACCTGAGTTGTTTTAATCTGTTGACACTGCTGTCCAATGCAACTAGAACTGGTGGGCAAGGCCATTCTGAAGCCACTCTAGAAAGCAATCAAGTAATTCATCAGATAAATATCTGTCCATGCACCTCTATGTCAGCAAACAGGAGTCTTTTAGAGAATTTCATAAACTACGCAGGTGTCACAGGATCACATGATACACCAAGGACACTAAAATTCCTCAGTCTTTCATCATATTTCTTAATGAAATAAGAACTTATGGTTGTGTTTGTTTGGGAGTTACAACTGCATTTGAAAATTTTTCATCCAACAAGATCGTATAAGGTATTAGAAGTAGATATGCTTTATGATTTGTAAAGGGTCACTTATTTCAAGACAAATGGGTAAAATATTCAAGTATTCACTAAGGCTTCCAGTGAAGTTGTGTTGCTCCATTTCTTTTGTGGTATCGACATTCAGTGGTCTGATTTCTAACTACTGGAAAGTTACTTTGCTAGAAATCCTTYAAACACTGAAAGTATCTGATGAAGAAGGACAGTAATACAATTTSCACTTTCATGTAAATTTGGCTCTTGCTCTTTCTCACCCTATTAAGGAATCCTTCCTGTGAACGGAATAACTAGAAACCTGCAACACAACAAATAAACAGCTTTTTCTTCTCAGAAATTCTGTTCCTAGGAATGACAGACAATGGGAGAAATTATGTCTGTTGATTTATAGAACGAGGGCTCATCAAGAGACCTTAAAACCTCCAGTCTTGCAAAGGCTTTAACAYTGTTTAGTAAATGTATATAATGCCTTTTATGAAATGAGAAATTTATCTATTATACACTGTAGAGACAATTGCAARCCTCCAGAGACTTTAGAAATAGAGATAGAAATAAAGTCCTCTATGAAACTTTTACGCATGTACACCTTTGAAGATCTTCATATTCTTCTTTAACATTTTCAACTAAATATTTATGTGTTTTGTTTTTCTGCAAATAGATATCGCTAGCTGAATTTTTGTGTTGSGGTTTAGTAGAACATACAGACTATGATAGTCTAACCTGCAGGAAGAGGAAATTTTTATAGAGTTTGCTTCAGTTGCAATAATAGCATTTATGTAGGAATTTGTGCTGCAATCATGCTGAAAATATCCCACTGGATATAATTTGAGAACTCACTGTATATCTATAATCACAATTTTGAGAATATTTTCTATAAAGCATTTTAGAAAATTTTTCCCTCTCTAATCCTGCCATGCTTTACCCCATGGACTTTTTTTCCMATTCTTTTCTTCAGTAGTCCATAAAATTATGAAATTAGCTCTAATTTTTTGCAATTCAATTCTTGTTTAGGTCCATTAAAGTTTAATATATTTTAGCAATAAAAAATTAAGGAAAAAATCCCCTAATTTGTGTAAAATGTGAAGTGTCATAAAAGAAGCTTGTTCTGGTAGGGGGTCAGGGATGTATTTTTTACATCTGCAAACTTAATTCTTATGGTGTGATAGAAAATACCTTCCCAGTTTACACATAAAAGGCAAGCAAAAGCACAGTCTTGGAAATTGCAAATCATTCCTTATTTCTAAGAACTACAGAAGCCAGGTTTTCTTTCAGATATGCAGGCACTGTGTGTGTCTCATAAAATCAGAGACTGTGCATGCATATGCAAGTATGACATAGGTTTTTGAGTCAGGGTTTGGTTTCATTTTATGCCTTTTTATRTATTGAGTAGACAAAACTCAATTTATAGAGCAAGAAATTAAATATCAGCAATGCAGTAAGTCGTAGGTTAGAAAAATCACTGATTTGAGAACATTCTCCCTGCAGTACCAGCAGAGCTGTATCCAGCAGTTAGAGGACTGYAAATTGAAGTGAAAATGTAAATGCATGTAAAACACACAAGCTCATTTTAACTGAGGTCAGAAATGKGTTCTGAATGGATTTACACAGAAAATGCACTTTTATAATGCAATATCTRAAATAGGAATTAATTGTATTACAGAACCAAGAAAGGAAAACATATTTAACCTTATAGGCATGACAAGYCTCTTTTGATTTATTCAGAATTGCAGGAAAGTCTACTTGTTGGTGAGGAAGATAAACACTCATTGCTCATGTCAAGAGTACTCATCCAAGAAAAGACTTTCATGCACAACTCTTACACTGCCAAGATGGAAATAATGAATGAAAGTAAAAGTTCAAAACACTGCAATTCTCTAGTATTTTGCCAAAAGAAGTTTAGATGAATTCTAAAACTGCCCATGTGTCATAAAATTAATGATCAGAATGGATAGTCTTGAGGATTTTTACCTTCTTCAAATACCAGTTTTTAAATTAATATGGAAAAAATTACAAAGMCATGCAGCACAAAAATACTAAGAATTTCTACAGAATGTGGAACACATTCTCTTTCTCAGTATTGTTGCATGGCAATTATAATTCTSTCTTACAGCTGCCAGGGCTTTGTAACTGTAAACCAAATGCTTTAGAGAAGGGCATTCATATTCAGCTGCCCTCTGCAGCCAGAGCAAAGCTTAGAGAGGGCTGGTGCAGCCTCCACAGCTCACAGTTTTTATGGCCTTGTAGTCTTACCATGAAGCCTTGGTGGTGCTTCCACCTCTCTGGCCAAATTACAAAAGACACACATGGTACCTGTGGCTGCTGCTGCCACCTCTTGGATATTCAGAYACTGGGAACACAAGATCTCCAGGCTAGCTCATAATATACAGAGCATTGGGGTCTAAGTGGGGTTGGTTTTGATAGGTTTTCAGGTTTGTTTGTTTGTTTGTATTGTTATACAGGTGGCAATTCTGTAGTTTTCTTGATAAAGATACATAACTTCAACAGTTTGCAGTCAGACTGTTTTCTTCAGTTTGGTAGCTTTCAGGCAGCCATTTTCCACTATTCCTCCACACAAAAATTTTATGGATTCAATTTATGAAAAGACTGTTCTTATAGAACGTTTCTGAACAGAATATTGCATTTCTTATCCTGTTCTAGATGTCTTCAAGCTTTTACATCTTGTCTCCAATCCCATTTCGGTCAAGGGACAGCCTGAAACAAAACTGTATGGGGAAGAAACACAATGTTCTTTGCAGCACCTTTCTTCTCCTAGACCCTCATAATACTTGACAATACCCTTGACTCTTCAAGGTGCAGGGTTGTCAGCGTATTTCTGGTTCTTKTGCTGATATTTCCTGGAAATTCTCCTAGTTCTATCACTGTAAACAGAGCCTTAGTCTAACAGCAACTTTAATTGACAAGGCAAAGTTGAAGATGAAAATGTCAAAGAAAATGGATGAAAATTGAAAGAAAATATTTCTGCCATGGAATTTTTGTATGTTTGTTGCATTCTGACTGCAATTTSAACTGCCAGAGTTTTCTTTAACCTAATTTATATACAGTCAAGTYTTAATAAACTTGGACAAAACAAGAAAATTGGGCAGTGTCTGACAGAAATTCTTCCACAAAGCACATGCACCAAGATGAACATTATCTAATTATCAGCTCACACAAAGATGTTGTTTGCTGTCCTATGTAATTATTGAGGGAGTCTATTAAAAAAGAGGAAGATATATTTATATAGCACCCAAAATTTTCAAGACTCTGGACCACTATKTTTGAAAGCAGGATCTATAGAAGAGGCATACTGATTTCTTTATCARTAGGTGAGCAATGATATTTATAAATGTTGAGAGGTTTGTTTTGTACATTACGTGTTTTCTCCTTGTGCCAATTGTTACTAGAAGTTAAAGCTTTTTTCCTGAGTTATTTCTGTTTAAAACCTTCCCAATGGTATCTTGGTTCAGTGTGCATCTCCTCAGCTGATCTATGCACCTTAACATTGCCACRATTGACCTCATCTTGGTTCATAGTGTATGGAAGGTTGTTAGCCATGTTCACAACATATTTGAAATAAAGGTGWATCTATGTTTTATAAGTTCCTTGAATCAGATGCAGCAACATTAAAAGAATGACTAACCCAGTGCAGGAATGAAATCAAAGAGCACACAAAGCCTCACTGACTTCACTCATGGCAATGAAGAAGGATAAAGAGTAGTTAAAAGTTGCCACCCTTGATGATGAAAGCTTCAGATGTAGAATCGCAAGTGTAACATCTGCCAAGTCTTCATTAGATTTGCAATGGGATTTTGTAATATTCATGCATCTTTTGAAAAGATAAACAGCAGCGACGGGCAGAAATATACTTCTGTACTTTCGTTTTCCTCTACGTAGAATTTGATGGGTTTTTTTTTTACTGATCCCAAACATATTACCATCCTAGATTCTGTTACTACTTTGGTATTTTTTATTTCTTCTCCACACGGGCTGTAGATTGGTTCTATTCGCAAACTTAATAAAACTAATTATCCACCTGTTAGAGATGAATGTTGAGGAAGASATGGGACTCCATTATGGTTTGGGAACATCTGCAGGGATACAGAGAAAAMTGTTGCCATGAACTTTTAAAGAAGATAAACAACTAAACTTTTCGTGCACACTGTTCATGGCTAAGTAGATTCTAAACTGCTTTTTTATTTTTCCARCATAGTGTGACACACTCCAGATTAAAATGCAATCTGAATGACCAGTATTTGCAGTTTTTTATTGACTATCCCATGCAAAGTATCCCCAGAAGAATCATAATTCCCAATAACATGAACTGGAGGTTTTTCTTTTAGTATCATGGATGATTCAGACACAGAAACAACTGTGCAAGCTCTAAGATTGAAAATCTGGAGATATTACAGGTTTGAGCAAATAAGGGAGGACATGATAGAGAATTCRTCCTTAAACTAAGTCTTTAACCCAGTGGCTACTCAGCAACTCTGAATGCTGACACACCCCAGAATGATAAAATKGGTTATGTTTTTACAGAAACTCACACTTCTGTGTAAAATCAGTACCAGGAATTTTGTAAGGAAGAAGCAGAGATCACAGATGTGTGTGGATAGCCTACATATTTGTCATCAGGTGGTAAAGAACATTCAAGAAACCAAAGTTATGCTTAGTTATGCTTATGGAGGTAAGCTATCCATTACCAGCTGTGGACAGAACAATAAAATCATTCTCTACAGACTTTTATTGTACTTGACTTCAACACATGGGTGAGGCCCCACAGTCACTGGGTTCAGTGGCAAGAATGAGCGTTCAATTACTTCAGCAGCTGGGGTTTCAGTTGGTATATTAAATAAAATGGATTTAAATTCAGCAAATCTCTCTTTCTACACTTGTCTCTTGGGGCAGCACAGTCAGTCCTGCCTAAATTCAGGGAACCATTGATTAGATCGAATCCATTTACGTGGGGAAAAGAAGAAAGAAAAGGAGCACAAGTATAATCTGGGGAACTGAGAAGCTGATACTATTTTTAAATCTTATTAAAAAATTCTAAGGCATATGTAAATTTGAGATAACGCACCTCCCTTGTAGCAATACCTCGAAGGAATTTACTTCAGTAATTCATATCTAATTCCATAATTATTAAGCTGGATAATGTATTTTCAATATTTAATGCCACAAAAGCTTAGGTGTTTTCAAAGTAATCTTTAATTTTTGCCATCAAAACGAAAACCTTGATAAAAATCTCTTAATTTGTTTCTTATTCTGTTTAGTGATAACTGAATCAAGTTTTCTTTTTTCCTTTCAGTGTTTCAGTACTTTTGGCCACCTGTCAGCCGACCAAAATTAAAAAGAGAGGCTGATTAAATGGCTCTCTATGGTGCTGTTCAGGCAGCTTCATTAATGTTTCAGCTTATGGCCACTGAGTGAGCCCCACTGCTGTAACTTCTCACAGTTTATGGAGGCAGATTTGAAGGCACAGGATGTGGGGTATGCAATTTTGCACAGTTGCAAAGTTTTGATTGCATGAATTATACATGAAGTCCATTACTGTCGATGCTCACTGGCAGCAACAGCACTCTGAAGGTGTAAAACAGCTTTTTCTTAGAAACAAGTAAAACCCAACCAACCAAATACAAGCCACATAAAGGAAGAAAATACAGAACAACAAAAAAAAAAATCCCAAATATTCTTTATTTGTCTATCCAATCACTAGATTGTATGAAAATAGCTGAGAGCCTTCCAGCTTATTTTGCTGTTTTTCAGGTATGTTGAGAACTTAGGTGTCAGGAAGGCAAAAGGTGATGGAGAAATAAACCTTCAAGATTATTGCACATATAAAGGATTTCTCCAGCACGAACACAGCAAGCATCTCTGAAAGCTCTCAATGTCATTTTGCCAAAGATGTCTCCTCTTTTCACTAGTTGTCTGTCTGGTCTATCAAATGTAATGCTTTATTAAAGCTTTGGGGCTTCTTTTTTATTTTTTCCTTTTCCTTCTCTCCGTGTGCCTTTTCAGGAGACAGAAAAGTAGTTTGAAAAAGCAAAAAGATGAGAGAGAAAGCAAAACTAGCTCCAATTTCCTGTATTCTCACTTTACTCAGATGACTTACTATCTCTTTGCTATTTTTTCATTTTGTACGAAAAGGAAAATCTTCATTTGGCACTAATTGTCACAAAATCTCTTCTCAGTGCAGTTCTATATAAAAGCCTTTAACCCTTCCCCTTGCACCACCTGAACAAATTAATTTTTCTGTGTCAGAGTGCTCAGAAAGTACCAAAAGCGTGTACCAACACTTACACAGATGCTCCCATTGACAACAGTGGGAATATTGCACCCAGGAAAATTAAGGAAGAGTAGAACCTTGAAGAACTGATGCTGAAAATAAGTTAAACTGCTCAGGCAATGCAAGTTTTTTCAGTTTCACACAGAGAGAATGTGTGTTTCCTCTTCCTCTAGCACTGTCCAGAATAAGTAAAGCTGCACATGTCATATTTTGATCATACTTTTACTTGCTTCCACTATATATTAAGGCAATTTCCTCTTTCAAGGATTCTTAGTACTCATTCCACATGCCTAACGTGCCCTTTCTGTCTGAGGCTAGATGTAGAGCACTGCTCATGACTATTCATTGCAATGTCTTGGCAAGACATTCACAGCCTTAATATGTCAAAAAACAAATGTTCATGGGGTAATACTTGTACCTCGAAGTACTTATGTTAAGAAAAAGACATTGGCAAATTAGTGTAAGGCAAACTGCCTAACCCCTCAAACCTTTTTATCTGGATTCTTAAAAATACAGAGTATTGGATTTCTCAGCATGTTCAAAATTTCTTCTCATGTGCCATGTGAGACCAAGTTTCACACCTTTTCAGCTAAAAGTTCTTCAGTAGTGAAATCCTTGTACATAATTTCAGTTATGAAACTTCTGAATTAATTCAGCTCTGGATTTTTGCGGAGAAGCATATTCATCTCGRTTGCAATTTCTTTCCACAGGTGACTCTGAGAAGCCATGTACTTCTCAGTACATGATGCTGTGCTGTGCCACAGTCAGCAATACCAGACTTTTACACTGTCACATTAGCAGGCAGTACTATAACTCAGAGCACTTTGTCTCCCTGATTTTATACAGACTTTACATCACCTGCACTTCTAAGAAAACCCACATATATTTTTTTTAAGAAAGCTGGAAAAGAAATATAAGCTTTTCTCACTCTGCAACAGAGCATCTCTGCAGCATTTCTGAACCCATGCTAAGAGACCTACATTAGTATTAGCCATTTACTGTATTACTGAACCAAGGTCTAAGCAGACCCCTAAGCCACAACTTCTATACTAAAATTTGCAAAAGTARTGCCAAGAAAAAGCTTTCTCTTTATGAAGAAACAACCTTTCCATTTTTTTTTCACACTAGGAATGTAATTCCTGATGTTTTCCCTATCTATTCAACAGTAAACATATMAACATATTTTTATCTGCTTTTATATGGGTAAAGTTCTGTAGAAAATTAGATGAAACCATAAACACACTGTCTGTGTTTGAAGCAAAAGTTTCTCCTTGACTACATGGTATAATTTTGAGCAGGTAATGACAAAAATTTCAAAGCAAAGTCCTGTTTCTACAGTGAGTTTATATGTTTGGAGTCTAACAGCATCATTTATGTGGTGAAAACCCACCTTGCTATACACTTCTACAAAGTAATTCTGCAAAGATCATTCATAATAGAGTAGGTTGGACTATCATGAGATCAGTCACAGCTAACCTATCCAATATGACTGCATTTTATCAGCAAGTATATTCCTCCTGGAAATCTGACCAGAATCAGCTATTCACTTCCTGAGGACATTGATATTGATCTCTCTTTGCTTTTCTTCTTTTTCCTTCCTCCAGTCTACTCTTTTATGCTTTACAAGACCAAATTCTATTTTAAACCCTTCAAGGCAAACTCTATCAAAACTTGTCTCTGCTGCAAACACAGGGAGCAGAGAATATGATACCCCTCTGCCTTGGGTTTGCACAGCAAGCTTTTGTAGCWGGGGAGCAASAGGGGTGRCTTCTGTGAGGAGCTGGAGAAGCTTCCTCCATGATCGACAGAACTAATTCCAATTAACTCCAAGATGGACCTGCTGCAGGACAGGGCCAAGCCCATCAGTGACAATGGTAGTGCCTCTGGAATTAAAAATTTAAGACATGTATAGGGGAGGTGAGTCTGGGCCATAGACTCTTCAGCCAGAGAGAAGAAAAAGTACTTACTGCAAGTTTGATTTCAAATATATCTGATATATGATATATGCAATCTGCAATTCCTCTCCCTCTCTGATCATAAGAATATGCCCTCCTCAGAAGACCAGGTTGACAAGAGACTTTGATACCCAATGACCTGAAGACCTGAGACATAAAGCTTTCTCTGTTTCTTAAAGATGCAAGGCATTCATACCTGGATYGTGCTGACTTGGACCATGCTGCTCCTTTTAACAAGTCACATTGTGAATTTCTGTGTGTTTGGGTTTTTTTGCAATATGTAGAAACACTCACAAAAAATGAGATCACTGACCTGAGACTGCAGGCAGTTAATATTTTCAGTAAAAATGAGTGTAAATATAAAGGATGATGTAAGGATAAGAGAAGGAGGCCAGTAAAAGTGGATGAATCAGAGAATCAYACCAATGTGTTCAGTCTATTAATCTTACCAAACAGAAAATCTGTAATTACCACAAGGGTGACCTTAACTCAGGGAAAAAGGAACATCTATAGTGAGTGCAAAGCAAAGACATAACAATTTCATGGAATTATGAAGAGGCAGAAATATTTTTTTCTGCATATTTTGTTTTGAAGTAGGGATTATTTTTTTGTTTTGTTTTGTTTTGTTTTTTTTTAATTGTAGGTGGGCCTAATGTCTATTTCCAGATGAGAACAGTTCTTTTATCTGCTTTTACTAACTATTTCTAATTATATACATTATATAAGTGCAATATCAAAAAAGTTTATTTTAGYTTAATTGTGAGGAAGCCAGTGCTACTTTTCCACTGCCAGGAGTCACAGTCTTAGCACCTGCTATGACTTTCATGGCACTCTATTTAATCAATGGCAGCTCACCAGGACTCCCAAGTCCTTGCCTCAGAGATACTTATCCAGTCAGCCAGTAAGAGTAATTTATCTRCACTGTACTTCCTGGTGGAAGACTGATTAATTTAATAGGGTTCCTGTTAGCCCTTGCCTTCRGTCTGTCTACGGCTCTGAACAGCAGACCTGCCTTCAAAAATACAGATTGGTCTTCAACATTGGTCTTCTAACTCCACAAAAGGGTGCACTTTACCTCCTCCAGGTCACTGGTAAAGATGTTAAACAAGACTAATGTCTCCCAGGAAAGAATTCTGAGGAATTACACTTGTAACTTGCTGCCAGGGAGATTGCAAACTATTAACTACTACCCCGAGTCATGCAATCCAGAACATTTTCCACTCATCATAAATTTATCCATGTCCCAACCTGTTGACAAGGATATTAGAGAAGACCATGTTGAAAACCTCACTAAAGTAAAAATATTTTTTGTATCTCTGACTAAGGGAAAATCAACATTCCCCTTCCTCTCTAGATCCAGTACTTTTATCCCACAAAGTTACTGTAAGGCTCAACCTGCTATATGTTAGTCCTGGTTAGTTTTTCAAGTCAGTTTCTTCATGCATGCCAAAATTGCTTCCAAGAAGAGTTGAACTGTAATTTTCACAGTAACTGAAGAAAGGCTGAAAAACTCAATTATTTCAATTTTCCTCAGACTGCTTGAGGATGGTTAAAGTATTTGTCTCCTACTGCTCTTCTTCCAGTACACTTGTGGGCAACACACCTAATCYTATGAATTAGTGTGAATGAAACTGTCTTAAAAAAAATCCCTAACTCCAACTCACATGGTGGTGGCTGGTCCCCGTCTTCTGCAATCTTGCCTCCAGAGAGGCCCAGGAGACCTTGTTGGTGAAAATCAATGAAGGCATTGAGTACCTCATCCACATCTGGTATTCACTTTAACTGCATCACTCCTTCAGCAGTGGGTCAGCTTTTTCATTCCTGGTTTATTTACTGTCAGTGCAGTCACAAAAGCTGTTCTTTTTACCCTGGACTAGCCATTTTCAAGTCTACTCAAGCTTTTACTTTTCCATCAGCATTCCTGCATGACCAGGCAACATTTCTGTATACCTCCATTATACCCTATCCTTGCTTCTACTTGCTGTGTGTATTTGTTTTGGTTTGGTTAATCATGAGTATGTCTGTTTATTCATGATAAGTCAGCTTGTTTTTCAGAACACATTATTCCTGTGCTTGGAGGAGGTTTGTTCTCAAAGATCTGAAAGTACTCTGGAGCTTTTCTGCCCTTCAGAGCTGCATCTCACAGGATCCTTTCTACCACTTCTGAATAAGTTAAAGTCTGTTCTGGTGAAGATCAGGGTCTGTACTTTTCTTCTTGCCTTCCTCACTTTCCTCAGGATTATGAACTTTTCTGTGTCATATAGATTATGTTGCCACAAACAAGGRGAGGATGTCAGAGCAGAGCACTATATGTAGTTTTATCCTTATTTTTCAAAAATGTTAGTCCAAGACTACTAAAGTTGGTAAAGAATTGAAATCATTAAYTTTGGTATAAGGAAATTATTGTCACTGGGGTTCTTTTGCCCAGAGTAGCTGAAGCAAGGATTCAAGGATCATTATATAAGACTGAAGTGTTGAAAAGATGATACAATTGTGAAATCACAGCATGTTCCCTTCTTCATAATGTTCTTTTAATCATTGCTCACATCTTGTGCTTAAATGTCATCTTGTCTGTTAATCTAAAATTTATTAAGAATATTCAGGTCCTCTAATCATCTTTTCTTMTGAAGATTATTGAACTTAACCTTAGAGGATGTTCCTCCCTGGGAAGCATGGATCACAGATACATAATAGCATCAACAAATTATATGCGAAAGGTTCATATGAGATCATTGGGAGTGTCAATATTGACTTTTCTCCAGGCTGTAATGGATGAGTCATACCTGATCTAATGATTTTTCATTGTAATTCTAACCACCACATAAGTAAGAGGTGGAAAAATTAAAATGCTAGACAGATGTAACCTTTACTGATAAAATATATGTATTATTAACTTCATTACATGCAGTTTTCTTCAAAGGTCTTTGGAAGCTGCTAATAATGTTGAAAGAAGTGATGGATAACAACCCATAACATTTTCTCACTGAATTTTCTCAAAGTGATCGAAAAAATTCCATTTGAATAATTCAAACTGCTAACAAATAYTATTTTACTATTAATTTTTTTCTGCCTCAGCTGTTTTTTCTTTTCTACAGGAAACATCTGTATCTTCCCCGCTGCACAAATTTTAATTTGTTAGATGCCTTTAATTGATTAATACTATTAATTTGGGGGGAGTCTTATCTGTATTTTTTCAGAATGCTTTCTTTCAATCAATGTTACTTCTCCCTCACCACATCCCTTKAAATAACATGTAATAGTCCTCTTTCTATCCATAACCCAGAAATTYATCATTTCAGCTAGATTGTTTTGGCTACATGGAGCTCTATTAACTCTAATAGGGTTCTACAGAGACCCAGCAATCTATCAGTTCCTAAACTGAAGTTTCTTTAATTTTTTTGAGTTTCTAACTAACTTTCATTTCAGTTTTCTTYTGCTGAAAACCAGGAATGAAAGTTTCTCTTCTTTCTCTGCTTTTTCCCCACAGTTCTTATTATAAAGTTAGACCCCCTACCTCAAAGCTTATATGTGTTGTTTATACATGTACATTTTTTTTAATCACAATAGCCTATTTTCTCGCTTCAATAATTTACTTCAATATTTTGTCGAATTAGTTGCCCAAATTTATTGTTCTTTGACAATGTCCAAGTTCCTAAGGAGGACAAATTTACCAAAGTTAAAACTACTGTARGAGAGAAAACCACAAGTATAGGAGTGAAACATTAATAATATAAGACAGTCTTTCTGGAAAACATTCATAAATAACTTCAATTAAATTTTAAATTTTTATTCTCACAAACAAGCAAAATATTTCCTACATCTAGCGTAGGCACCTGCATGTCATGTCAATTCCTAGACTTCTGTTAAAGGCAATGGAACTCTAACATGCAAAGTCTGAAGGACTCTATGGAGTATTTCAGTTGTTCAACAATAAATTCAGCCAGCTTCTGTCATCCAGCTTCTGCCAATAGGAAGCAATGTCTCTAACAACAAACACTTAGAAAATTTCCTGCTATTAATTTGACCCAGCCGTGGACAATTCACAGGATGTTCTAGCTATTAAAATGGTACAGATACCATTACAGTAGACAAYTTGTAGTTTAAAGCACAGGACACTYAGCAGGCATGAACACATGACAGTCTCTTCCAGGTGACCTCAGTGCCTAGAATCTGTCTAGGGAGRTGTAATTAATTAGTGGAGCATTAGGAGCTGCTTGTCAGAATACGAGCTTTGAATGTATTGGCAAATCCTCTGGTAGTTACAACCCAGTCTTGGATGCCTACASCACGCACAACTACTTCCATGTAGACACTTCAATTTATGTGTCTTACACCTGAGGAGCTTCAGCTCTYCTTTATGCTGAAGTCTGTATAATATTCTATGACATATATGGACAAGGAATGCCAGCTGACCCAGACTTTCTCTCTGATATCTTATGRAAAATGTAATATGAAGGTAATATGAATTCCTTTTCATGGACAGCTATGATCATAYGTCTGGCTGCTTGATCAGGTAATTATGTACAAAAAAATCCTAYATGCCTTTTAAAGTGAACTCTTACGTCAGCCACATTATGTTGATTTATTCTTCTTAAACTTCAATGACAGACTGCTCTACTTCCAAACAACTATGAATTTTTTACTTCCCATATATTTACATCCCAGCTGTTAAATGACAGAATTCAACATTCATTACTGACCTGTTATCTTTCATTGGTGCAGTATGGTACCCATATCCTAGCAAAYTAATCAGACAAATCTTGTTTATCTTTGACTAAATGTCCAGCCTGTCTCTCTCTTCCCCTTTTGCTCTAGTGAGAAAATACAAGCAAGATACACGTCCATAAGAACAAACTTTGCTTTTCAATAAACACTGTAAYAGTATTTTGATCAGCTCTTCAAACCTTTTGAAACGTAGCAAACAAAGCTTAGTGGCCCCCATAAAGTTATTGGCTGTGTTCAAGACTCCCAGATTGTAAAAGCTCCACGTTATTAATCACCCTGAAATTCAGCAATAAAGAGGTAGTGAACCATTCTCATCATCAGTTATGAACAGTGTTTATGTGCTGTCTAATTATGAGACATAATAACATTACTATGTAAATCAAAAGTCCATAATGCTAATGAAAAAACCCAAAACTTATGCATAATAATCAGAAATTCAATTAATAATAGAATGTACCTATTAATATTATTCACATTTATATGTGTAATAATTTAAAAGCTTTAGAGCTTATGTATCTATTGCAGCTGTAGTGGATGACAAACATTAGGCTAATAAACACAGCCATTCAAAAAGCTATATGGTCTCCAGGGAATTTTGGCATTTTATTTATTTTCTTCATTATTTATCCTAAAACCAGTACTGAAGTAAAATATTTCTAAATTAATTTCAATTTGGTCTCAAGACCAAAAGAAAGTTGATTGTTTAAAATTTATTTTAACATGTAATAGACAAAAAAAACACCAAGAAGGCAAATGCACAGAAGACATGGCTATCAGATTTTRGTTCTACACAACATCTACTTAAAGYGAAACTATATATATTGAAACAGAGCCATCTTGAATTTCACATGAAAAAATTTTACTTTCAATTAAGCCTAAACACATTTATAATCAATTCTAAGTAGTCCTGTTCTTCTAAATATCATCTGCAATTATAAAATAAACCTACCCATGGAGATTCATTAAATCTTTGAAATTTTTGAACTTTAGCTTCAATGATCTTTATTTAAGTGGCCTCCCACCACTTAATTTTCTTCCTTGTTCCTTGAGTTTACTTGGCACACAAAACTCTGAAGGGAATATTTTGACTGCTTCTCTACCTTTTCTCAACTTCTGTTAGAAACACACATGAACTWGTTGCTTAATCTCTAAATTATGTTAGAAAGATATGGGGGGGGGGGGAAAGATCATAAAACCCTTCTATCTACCACTCCCCTTATGTAGAAAGGCTAATTTTTGCAAGTGTTTGGTTTTGTTTTTTGTTCAGATAGTTGTGTCCATGTATGTCCAATGACATTTCTGGAGCAGCAAGAGGCATCCAAGTGAAGGTGGAGGTGTACCTTYAGAGGTGCCATGGTTCAAGCCCTTGTGCAAATACACATTCTGGGCAGCACTCATAATCTCCCCTGCTCTCTCACTATAAGCCTTTGCTAGACTTCTGTATGTCAGAAGGCAGCTGGAGCAGCCCTTGTGTATGAGGGAGGACAATCTGGAAGCCAAGGGAGACTCTAGCTCAGTCTCTAGCCTCACCAGTTGGCATCATCTCRCAGGGTCTGAACATAGTAGACAGATTGAGCTGCTGCTAAGAGGGTTTATTATCAGTTTGCAACACAGTAATGAATCACCTCCAGGGTACATCTAGGAGACATGGCCAAATACATGGCTTGAAATCAAGCTGCTAATTGGGTCTGAGGTTATTCTGGGCAAAAAAGGCCAAAAAAAGGGATGAAGATAGATGTACCTAAAGCAAAGAGTACCAGTCCCACTGCTCATGACTGAAGAACAGCATTAGTAACTAGAAAGTAGTTGTATTTTCTGCCCTTGTTTGCAACATTTTTAGACCCCCAGTTCAYCCCAWTGTCCATCCACCTCACTGTTCTCTGATCCATATCTTACCACATGGCTACAAAGAAATTACGGGTACTCTTTCAAAGGCCTTCTTACACTCAAAGTACAAAATCCACTGACCTCCCCAGCTCCACAAAGAGATCATACTAATTTAAAAAGGCAATTTAATTGCTGATGCAAAACCATTCCTTGGTAAAGTTATGCCAGCTCTTTCCACATATCTCCTTATCCTCCTTATATTCAGACGGAGGTCCCCTCAGGATCGTCAATTTGTGGAACACAAAGTCAAAAAAAAACCAAAAAAAATCTGACTTTTCCTTATGAAAACATTTCAAGTTGTTTCTGAGATAAAATGGCAATACCTTACTCCAAAAAATGTGAATTTTCCTAAGAGATCCTTGAGAGTTTTGTTCTGGTCACAGATTTGAAATGAGTTGAAGAACATAAAGAGCTAGTGGCATTAACAGAAGATTTCTTAAAAAGTAAATTAGAACTCATTCATCCGATCTAAAAACAATAACCTTTCCTCTCTGGGGCAATGAATGTGGATGGTATTATCCAATAACTATGAACACCTAAAACCTGTTAGCTCTTCCCTCATATACATCTAAGTATTTTCAATATGCAYTTTCAAGTATAGCCAGGGAAAGGAGGTGAGCACTGCTGGACTGTGATCTACAGTGCTGTTGTCCTAAACAGTCCCAGTACAGTTAAACACTGATTGCCTGGCTATGTAGTAGGACAAAGAGACGAAAAGTCTGAATTCGGAGTGCCATAGGAAAGGGAAAGAATAATAGTTTAAAAAAAATAAAAAGGAAACAAGAAAAAAAAACTAAGAAGTGGTTCTCCTTCACAGAGTGACCTTGTTTTAATGTTCTCCACGCCATTCACCCTCCATAGCTGATCAGCCAATTCCATTTATCATTATAATTAGGCAGCATCTTGYCAGTTCAATCAGGCTCAATTACTTAGGCCTCATTAGTGACTGACATACTATAACAAGTGCATCTTTGAATGAGCAAGGTCAGATAAAGAAAGTGCAGTATGCAGCCAGCAAACACATTTATAGACCATGACAATACAATGCTTTCGATGTTGAATAACTTTGCATTCTCCATTTTTAAGAAGGCATGAAGATAATGAAGCTAAAAGTAACCTTGCTTAGCTTGCATTATTGCAGCTGCTACAAGTTCCTTTCAACTCTGCAGCTGAACAGCAGTGATAAGAGGCAAATCTTCCAATAGCTCTGGAAAAACTTAGGGGCTGTTAGCAAATTTAAGTTTCAGGTTCTGGARAGGGGCAGCTTGTCTGATGCTTCAGAGCAGCATAGGGTCTTCAAAATATGCAGTGGAAGAAACTGGACATGGAGTCTCTGGTGCTACAAATCTTTCTGYATTAGTCACAGCAGCAAAAGATTCTGCTTGTAAAATATGGTGGACTGTAAAAGGAACTGACTGGCTTCTGCACAAATTAATATTCTAGACTTTAAAATAACTATTAAAGCATRTTTGAAGATATTATTGCTCTTTATAAATATCTTGAGAAGTAACCTCTAGAGATTAAATGTATCTGAAGCTAAATATACATTTTTTAGACATACACACACACACACACACATAATGTATAATATTAAAGGCATGCCRTTAAAGAGAAAAAGCACATTCATTAACTATAAATTAGTTTCGTCACACAAGGAAGTGGTAGTCTTCAATTATTTCCCAGTATGAATGGTGGTGAAATACATCCACATTACTTAAAGAYGATGTCTGAAATGTTTGTAAAATTCTTCTGTCACTTGGATCTCATGGAGCAGGGAACATAGAGTCTATTGGTGTGTCCCAGCTATGTATCTTTTTAGGTATGATCAAAGACCTCACCTCTGATGGAGGTGATGGAATCACACCTGCTGTTATTCCATAATTAGGCACAAATGAAATGTATTTGTACATGGCAAAAGGTTCCTTTTTATCTAACTTGCTTCTTTGCAGAAGTCTATTGTTTGATTATTTGGTTGTGCTTATTCCTTAGCAGACAGTTATAATCCTAATATTTTTTTCTTTTTTTTCCCATTCCAAAACAATAAATATAACTCACTTTAATGTCATTTTGTCCACAGTCATGATGCTTGGAGATGCAATTCACCTTTCCTTCTGCTGAAAAGATAATACACTGAAACTAGATRCAAATGATCATCATTATTTTGCCTGTGTTTAATTTTATTCTGAATTATTTTCTTAGAATTTTGTACCTTAGACTGAATGATCACAAAAGTACCAAAAAGGATCCACCAGTTTTCTGGGATATCCTTTTACACTCCTTTAAATTCTGGTAAACTTTGTTTCAAATATCACCTATATCTTATGTTACTGCTTTTTTTATTTTGCAATAGTGTATCTAGTTCTCCTCCAGTCATAATATTTAAAAGGTAAATGAAAAATGCCCCAAGTCCACACAGAAAATTCTATAATATATTATGCATTAGAAAAATAATGTCTCCAGTGAAATGATCAGTATGCATCCAAAAGTACAGGATTTGATTATCCTAACAGATATATTCTGAGTCATTATTATCTGGTTCCCTTTTATTCTTCTACACAATATTTGAGTGCATTATACCCAGAGGTATTTAATTTCATAAACTGGCAGTGTGCTATGTGAAGTGTTTCTTTCATTTATTATTMTCTAATCTCTTAGTTATTTATTTATTTTCCTAGGCAACTATTAACTATAATAGCCAAATATTAAAAATAGAAATAAAAACTTTCCACTCTTACTTTCCTCCCTACTTGAAGAAAAATCAGCTGAACCGTTTTGCATGTTTCTGAAACCTTACTTCACTGAGTAAAAATGAATCCAAGATGGGGATTTTGTAAGTGAGTGAAAAGTGGTTCAGATTGTGGTATTTCTCATMTTTTGCAGCAGTGAATTCTCCAGCCTTGGCTAGGATCTTGAACAATTTCTTTAGCTATTCATGAGATAAAGAGACTRGAGGATGATCTCACACCTCCAGACAGTGTTATTGCATTTGTCCTTTAACAGGTTTTGATCAAAGAAAAAACATGACATATGCATACACATGTATGAGRCATATACATATGTGCTACTCTGCATAATATTCTGGACCAATAGGTTGTTTCTGCAATGACTGCTGGAACAGGCATTACAAATCACAACAGTTTATATTCTCAACACAAAGTTTGCCACCTTCTTGAAAAGAAATGCTGCTATTTACATGAACAGTAGAAAAGCCCAACCAAAATATTTAGGAAGTGAAGTATTCCACTAYATTTTATACCACTGGAGAGAAAATAAGAGAAATTTGTGGCAAGCATTAGRTGTGTCATTAAAGCAACTCCTGGAAAAAGTTCAGTTCAATAGTTCAGATAGGAGTGAACTCAATGGGTATATAAAAAATTATCTTAGAGGAGGAGTGGAATTATGAARTCAAATTTTGGTGGGTATAGAAGCCCAGTAACTCATAACAGCTCTCATGGATCCATGCAAACCATTTTTGGGGATCCTTGTGTGAAGCCAGTCATATCCTGAGTTGCACAAAATGTGTGTGGCCAGCAGCTCAAAGGAGGTGATTGTCCCCCTCTACTCCATTCTCATGAAACCCCACCTGGAGTTCTGTGTCCAGCTCTGGGGCACAGCACGAGAAAGACATGGACCTGTTGGACCAGAGGAAGCCACAAAGATGACCAGAGGGCTGTAGCGCCTCTCTTAGAAAGACAGGATGAGCAACTTGAAGTTGCTCATCTGGCAATAAATTCTGGGAGAATTTATTGTGGTCCTTCAGTATGTAAAAGGAGTTTATTAGAAAAAAAATAAAAATTACCAAGGTCTTGTGACCTTGTGACAGGACAAGGGCCAATATTTTTAAACTGAAAGAGAATAGATTTAGGCATAGAAACAAGTTTTTTAGAGAAGCCATGCTTGCCCAGTCACAGGAAGTATTGAAGACCAGTTTGGATGGGAATTTGAGCAACCTGATATAGCAAAAGAYCTCCCAGCTCATGATAGAGGTATTGGACTAGATGATATCTAAGGCTCCCTTCCAACCCACACTTTTCTGTGATTCCAAGATTSCTTGCTCACTGCAGCCTGTTCCAAGCAAGGTGCATGAGTTTGGTGGTTATGTACTGTTTCACAGTTTTATAAAGGGCTCTCTGTATGATGTTCTGGTCAACAACTCACTAAAAAGTGCTTAGGAATTTAGCAAGGGATGTATCATAATTATCACTTTATTTACTTTTTTTTCTCAAATATTCTTGAGTGTCTTGCATAAAAACAGGGAAAGCATCAACTGTAGCTAGCAATAAAATTGATAGAAATTAAGATAAAGTTCTTATAAACTGATACTGCAAATTTTTTACCAATCTATRAACATGTGAATGGAAAAGTAAGATTGCAATAACCATGGAGAAGAACACAGCCGCAGCCGAAAACAAGTGAGTTCAATGTACGCTTCAAATTGTGAAAAAACTGCTATATTATATATAGAAAAAACAACATTTAAAAGTGACAAACATGGCCCCCTCTTATCCATTACACATCACCACTTTAGGGATGAAGCTAACTTGCTTTTTTTCAAATGTGGATTACTTGCAGGATTCACAGCTTTCTGAAACTGTGGCAGTGTGATTTACAGTGCTGCCAGGGATTAACACGCTCATGTCTCCAAACCCTTCCAGATCATTAAATTTTCCTTATCAAAGGAGGCATCAAGAATTTGTATTTGGAAAGTTTCTGTATGCCATTTATAATTTCTAATTGCTCAGGTAAAGCAGAGTTCAAATTCATAGGCTCTGAACTGTTGCCATCAACAATTATTTTCATCTGGTGTAAATGAGATAGGCACCTAAAAAGGGGCATTTGATACACCCCGAACTTTATGAAGAGAAAGGTAATAGGTGAATGAATACTGATAAATTACTTTATGAAAATAATTCACAATTCTTTAGAAAAGGGATGTTTCTAAATGGCAGTCCTGGTTTGAAAAGCAAAAGATAAGTTTAGGAAAATTGTGGGAGGTATGAAATTTATCTGCCATTATTTGCTTTTCTTCCCYATCAAAGCCCACTCACAGTTATATTTTACATCAGTTCTTCCCATACCTGCCTGGGTCTCTTTATTTTATATAACTGCTCACCAATGCTATTGATTTCCTTTTTCTGTACACTGCATGCTATGCACACACCAGACAAAATTTGAGATTCTAAATGAAGTGAATTTAGTAGTTTTAGCTCAATCTCTAGCCAACAGCAGATAAAAACATATGCAACACCGCTCAGTTGACACAATTTCTTTCATCTGTGCTGAGGAAATGCACTGGAACACATCCAACACTGACAGTAAATTGATTTGCACCCTTGAGATGCTGGCTAYTCCTGTCAGAATTGAGTTTGCTGACAGATGGCAGGCAGCGTGGAGAAACTTTCAGTGGAATTGCTTATAAGATATCCAGAAATGGGTAAAAAATCAAATAGGGGTATGGTGCTGGAAGAAAAGCTGAATAACTGGATTTATTACAGCCTCAGCTGATGAAGTTTCTGGTTGTCCAAATGGAATAATATTCCAACAGTTTTTAAAGTTATTTATTATTTTTCTCTTTTGCAGTGTGGCTCTGGAATAYTTTTTAAATGCAGAAATTAAAAAACATGTCCAACATACAAATATTAGAGTATGAATTTGTCTGAAAAAGAGCACCGTGTATATTTAATATAAATTTTTAAAAATTGGAAATATTATTGTAGGAATATTCTTGTATTTGAGATAACATCTAAACAATAAACACTGAACTTTTTACTTCTGATTTTAAAATTAGGTCCCAGATTTTGTGCAAAATCTTTCCTCCCAGAATTAATATAAATAATTTATTTTGCCTACTTTCTAATCAGAGCCTGAAGACTAATGTCCCAAATTTCTTTATTAAAACAGCTACCATGTTTCATGCTCACAAACAGATTTCATAATTCAAGAGTTAGTCTTAAAGGTGTGAAGGGCAAAATTATGACAAAACAAAGGGCAAATRTTTTTCAAGGGCAAAAAATATGGCAGCCCATCCTACCTAATTTTTCCTTAAAAATATAAGAAAAGTTAACAGATCATTTCCACATAGTTCTACTGACATCAAATTAAATTCTGAAACCACTTATTAAGGTTATTTTAGATTTCAACTAGATAAACTGCATAGTAAAAGCAAGGTATTAAATGACAGGCAAATGTGACAWTCGTGAGGGGCTATGAAATATTCTGCCAGCACTAGAGAGGAATAACATGAATTTTCAGTTGACTTCATTTTACYTACATTGATGGCTAATAGTGATATGAAAACAAATATCCATACCTCAATTTTGTGGTTTTGAAATGGTTGAACCAAGTTTGGACACTTAAAGAAGGGAACAGCTAGCTACCTAAGAAAAAGAAAATGTATTGGCAAGAGACAAATAAGGAACAAAGATAAAAAAAAAGAAAAAGTATAAGAATGAAGGAGAAAAGGAATGAGGTATGACAGCTGTGGGAGAGGCTTGTCCATCCTCTTAGCTGTAACAGTGTTGACAAAAATTCATATAGTCAAATAATGGGTTTGTTAAGCACTAAGTTCTAGGGACAGATAGAATGGAAGGGCAAGACAGAAACCTTTGAATTAGAGAGCGTATAATGCGTATATATATATACACATATATATACATGTATGTACACATATACATAGACATATTCTGATGAACAACTGTCAACCCCAACATTTTTTTTTTAATGTAGATGGAAATCATACAGTTAAATAGGTTGGCGAGACCAACTACTCTGCCTCCTGGACAGTTCTCCTGACAGCTAGCTGCCTGAAGAGTCCTGCCAATCTTTCCAGGACATCTGATTTCCCAGCTGTTCACCTGGTGAGCTGCTGGCCTCCCAGGCTTTTCAACTGGCTGCTCCACAAGCTCTCCAGCTGGGGTGGGGGTTACCTGATGTCACAGAAATCTAGCTCTCTTGCTAGACTCTGCAYTGGCTGGGGTCTGGAAGAAGATTTGTTTTGTAAATTCTAAAAYGTTCCCAGTGTTTTGGCAGCCTGGACAACATCTACATTTCACTGCTCTCAAAGAGTATCTATCAAARTTTGCAGTGCCACAATGAGAATCCTAGTTTTGTTGTTTCTGCCATGCTGATTTTCCTTTCAAAATTGTGTTCCAAATCAGGATGAAGAAAAAAAGAAAAGAAGCCTGGATTTCTTGTCAGAAAGTAATACCATTTCCTTACCATGTCCATGGTAAAAAGACATCCTAATTTCTGAGAACGGACAAAATCATAAGCATATAGAGAAAATGCTTCACTAAGACTGTTCARTTGGGGTTTTTTTCTGAACAGATTTAATTCCAGGGGGCATTTTTCAAAATTAAAAAAAAAATTAAAATTGATTTTTAGCAAAACATTAAATCATAGTCTCCTTACTTCACACAAAGTAGCCCTAAAAAGCACATATCTATTTAAAAAAGGTATAAAAATTGCCCTTGCAGATTATCTTGTTGGCCTTTTCTTGGGGATAAGGAAAGTTGTTTTTTAAGATGTATCTCTTAGTGTTTCGGGTCATTTGCTGGTTTAGATCAGTGTCTGACTCTGCCTGGGAGTCACACTGGGCACTTCTRCTGCCAAAACAATTCAGAACATACTTGGAGGGGGTGAGATCATTAAATGCTGAATTAGGTCATACTTTCTTCAGAACTTTAAGTTTTGCATAGACGTGTTCCTCAGAGTGATAGTTCATATTGATTTCTGACTAGAAAGGGCAGCTGCATATGAAGAAAAACACCAYTGAAATTTTTAAGTGTCTCTCTACCAACATATTTTCTATTTTCTCACACTTCTTAACTTCTCTTTTCTCACTATTCCAGTAGAAACTGAGGGGAAGAAATTTCCACTTCCAAGTGATTTCAATACCTGTTATTCTAAAACAACAAAAGTGGGTTGGGAACTACTTGTGTACGTCAGGTTGCATATTTAAACATATTCTTTCTGGCCATTTTTATTTCACATCATTATCAATTATCTGGAKGAAGGGATCAAGTGTACCCTGAGTCAATTTGGAGATGGCACTAAGTTGGGTGGGAGCATTGATCTGCTGAAGAGCAGAAAGGCTCTGCAGAGGATCTGGACAGGCTGGATGGGCTGAGGCCACAAGGTTCAACAAGGCAAAGTGCTGGGTCCTGCACTTGGGTTACAATAACCCCAAGCAGTCCTACAGACTGGGGGAAGTGTGGCTGGAGAACTGCCCAGAGAAGGAGGACCTGGGAGTGCTGGTCAACAGCTGGCTGGGTATGTCTGCCCAGGTAGCCAGGAAGGACAGTGGCATCCTGACCTGTATCAAAATTCCTGTTGACTGCAGGGGCAGGGAAGTGATTCTCTCCCTGTACTGGGCTCCACACATATAATCCTGTGTGCAGTTCTGCAGCCCTCAGTGCAGGAAAGACATTGAGGGACTGCACAAGTCCAGAGAAGGGCAATGGAGCTGCTGAAGGGTTTGGAGCACAAATCTTATGAAGAGCCACGGAGGAAGCTGAGGCAGTTTAGTCTGGAGAAAAGGAGGCTCAGGGGAGAACTTCTTGCTCTCTACAACTACCTGACAACTGTGTGTATGTTCCCTCATCTTTCAGAAGGAACAGAAAGGCAGTCAGGGCTTCCTTGCAAAGAATAACACATGCCTGTCTATAGCTAGGCAACAGAATTCTGCTAAAACACTGTTTATCAGAATTGTTAKAGCATACATTTTCTTTTCAACTCCTATCTAAATCCTTAAAACTGCATGTTTGGGCTGTTCAGATCACAAACATATTCTTGCAAAATTCTGCTTCTTCTTTAAAGACCATGGTATGATATATTATGGTTCTATGTGCCCTAAAATTTTTATACAGAAATTACACTGAAAATTTCCAGATGACATCACAAATCAATAAATGTAAAAGTTATAATTAATGAGACATTAGGAAGGGATGGAAATCATTATAATGGCTACAACTGAATTTATCCTTCACTGTGGGAAGGACTTTTCCCAGTTATATTTTGATTTCAGTAGTTCTCCATCCTCATAAAAGAGAGGTGTTTTCCAAAAGAAAACTATGCATTCAGCTTAACTGGGACTGATATGGACATATTCTGTTTGGGTTTTTGAACTGATACAATTTACACAAACACTAAAGGCAACAAGCAAGGCATGAAATCGTCAGTGTTAAAGGAAGACAGCATAGTCAAAAGTTGTGATATGTATTTACAGTCAGTACATTTCAACAACATCAAGTAAGCATTGGTCACAAAACAGGTGGTTCATCTACTCAGAATTTGGAGTTCATTGAAAAGGTGAGCCAAGCTTCAGCAGCTTTGGGATAGGAAACCCAGTTGGATGGAAAGCTTCAATCACCTCAGCACTATGTTAATTAATRGGCTGATAAGGAGAGTATCAGTTTGTACTGTGCTGTGTGTTTCAGAATGTTAGAAAAGGCACTTGCTTTCATGGGAGGAGAAAGGCTGTCCTTGCAAATAAAGCAGTGTTTTCATTCTTCACTACAATGCAGCTCTCTACAGAAAGGTCTGGAGTGCCTTGTGTGTGCWCAAACAGAAGTTCCATAGCAGCACAGCACAGGTGAGTGAATTTCAGTGGTGACAGCTTTCAGTGAAACACAGTTCCTTTAAGGTTATATGTTTGTACACACACACACATATACGTATATATGTATGAAAATATATTAAATGGTTGAATTAATGACTTGAAAAATGCTGCATACAACGCTTGACTGCATCATTTTCCTAAATTAAATGTAACGGGATATCTACAAGGACAGAAACAGGTTTGCACTAAGCCAACATAGACACCGAGGTGTAGAAATTGTGCTCTCAGGAGGTAAGTTGCTGAGGTATCTGTGAAGGGGTACTTTGGAAASAGTTCTTTGCAGAAAATTGTCTCGGACTTCTTTTCTGATTAAGAATAACTTCTCTCATTTTCTTCATGAATATACATGCATGCTTCATTTTAATAACATGCCTCTTTGAGCACTTGGGAAACCACTTGCTTATTATTTATTACCAGTCCTGAGTATTCCAGTMCTGAGTTGAAAAAGTAACAGGCAGAGAAACAATTTACTCTGTAACAATTCACATTTAAATTCATTTACAACAAATGCCCTTTGTGTGAGCAAGAGGTTTCTATAWCTGATKACATTCGATAGTACAAAACCACACWGCAAGTAGCTGCCTCATGATGTCCAAGCTGAATTGTAGGTGGTGAATTATGAATATTCATTAATTCCTCTGCTTATTTGAAATACCATTTCATAGGGTACCAAGTAGCTGCAGCATCTACCTGAGTCCAGGAAGCTGATGAGAGCAAGCACTTTGCTGAACTGGGAAACWTGATATCATTATTAAACTCAGTGCAATATATGGCACAATATTATATGCCTTTAATTGCACAGTGAGGAAAAAGAATTTTCATTAAAGCCAGTAAGGGTTTTGGATATTGAGAACACTGAACAACCTTCAGGTATTCCAGTTTAACTTTCTTTTTTCTCACCAGCTGCATAGTGTGGAGACATGCAATGATTACTTTTACCATTATTTCCTTAATGTTTTAAAAAGTATGTTAATTAAAATGGTTTTTTATAGCAAATATTTTGACCAACAGGGGCATTTCCATTTCATTTAGTTTTCCTGCGCCTTCTCTTGTGACTGAATGTGTATGTGTGTGTTTATTTTTCCTCCTATCTAAACAGTACATTGTTTTTAATCACAGAACACAGGGGAAGGGGAAGCTGTGGAATTGATTTTGTGGGAGGAAGAAGAAAAACTGAAGGAACAACCAAGGAACAAATGAAAACATAATGAGACTACAGAAAACATGGCTTTAGTTGGAGGTGCTGGGGTAGAAAAAAGTGGGCTCATGTAGATTACTTCTGTGTGATGGACTGTGGAGGGCTCTGAAGAAAGTAAGAGTCTGAAGGGATGCYAGATGAAAGTCAGCAAGGAAGCATGGAACAGACAAGGACAGAAAACTGAAAGAAAATGAAAAAAAAAAGGGCTGGGAGAAAGCCAATATAATCTTGATGAATAGAAGGAACCTAATTGCATGTTTTTGGCTGTGGGGAACATTGCTCAGAGGTCAAGAATTACTTTGGAAGCAAAATCTATCTTAAAAACTATCCACCTAAAAAACAAAGGACTTTCACAAAAATTTAAATCAAGAAAATATACAGTATTTTTTACTTTGCTCRTCTGGCAGTCATTGAACTTTGTGAGAATGAATTAATTAGAGCAAATCTCTGTTAATACAGAGAACTGACAATCCATATGGATTTTATCTTGGAGAAGGCAAATTTGTCATCTTTCAAACTRGCTATATGATTTTTGAAGACACAGAGTACTGTATGATCAGTGATAGGTTTACAGCAGTAGATTCATCATGGTGCTGAAAGATCTCCTTACACTCTCTTAAATGGTACCTGGTTTCTGCCTCTGGTTTTCCATGAAGGGAGAAAATTTGTAAGTAGAGCATCAGGGATAAAAGCAGGATATTTTCCACAGACAGCACTCTTCAGTTGCTCCTGAGCATGATCCTAGTGTGACAAGTGGGCAACTGTCCCCACTTCTAGGCAGATTCAGAAGAGGCCCACATGGGCTTCCCCTCTTTGAGGTCACTCAGAGCAAAATCAAGACAGTGATCTGASATCACAGTGGGACCCTACTTCCTGAGCACCCACTCATCAGGACTTGAAGCCCAGACTAAAGGCACACTAAAGACAAGGGTTGGCTTAATGAGATTCCATGTGACTTTCTGAGTGAATGAGTACTCCTGTCTTTTATCTGGGCTACATGTCCTAATGAGAGGTCACTCAGGAAACTAATGGGTGGTCACTCAGGGTCATACTGTGATCCCAGAGGAGAAAGGCCCAGGGGCTCAGAAGGTGGTTCAGGCATGTGTCACACTATAYAGTCTAAGTTACCCATTACTGTGTAACCCCATGGTGCAGTTTTTTGAGAACCATTTGGTTTTTTTTATTACATAGATCAAGTTTTTATTCTCCCAAAAGCTTGCACCATTGGGATGAGGTGCTAAGGTACTAGGGGCTTGTCTGACAGAAAGCCACACCTGTGAAAATGCACATTAAAATATACATTAAATCATTATTGTTACATTAAAAAATGATATATTTCACCCTCAAATGCCATCTAAGGACAACTTGGAACTCAACTCAGACAGATTGCAATTATTTACCTTTAAATCAGCCATTAATGGCATATGCTAAGATAATTTTGTTCACTTTCCACTCATACATGTCATTTGTGCCTTTGTTCCTTTCCCAAAGTCACAGTCATAATTATTTTTACTATGGATTCTGTGTAGTTCGTCAGAGTCCATTCCCACCCCTCCAGTCCCTCCCTCCTGTAAGGAAGTTCAGCAGGAMTTGTTGCAAGGAYTGAYTATGAATGATTRTGTTAATTATTATGTTTAAATGTAGATTATTAACTGATTGTTCAATCTRCAGGTCATTCCAAAATCAATGCCTTTATATTTTTATTTTCCTTCAAATTGAAAGTGTCCTCAGTCATCCTCTCAACATCTTTTCCTTCTGGGTTTAAAAGATGTGTGTTCCATGTGTGCTCCATACCTTACTGAGTGTGGGGGTTTCGGCTTGGGTTGKTTAATTTTCTTCACAGTAGCTAGYAGGGGGTTGTTCTAGGATTTATGCTGAAAGTAGTGCTGGTAATACAAACTTGATTTTACTATTGCTGGGCAGTGTTTACACTGGGTCAAGTTCACTTCTGCTTCACATCCCACCACACCACCAAGGAGGCTGGGGGTGCTCAAGAAGCTGGGAAGGAMATTCCATAYCATATGGCATCAGGCTTAGGATGCAAAGCTGGGGGAAGAAGAAGGAAGAGGTGGGCYTTTGGMGTGATGGYRTTTGTCTTCCCAAGCAGCCATTAAGCTTGATGGAGCCCTGCTCTCCTGGRGATGGCTGAAYRCCTGCCTGCCTGYACAAAGTGGTGAATWAACTTCTCATRTTTTGCTTGTGGGTGTGGCTTTTGCTCTRAGTATTAAACTGTCTCAGCCCATGAATGTTGTTCTTCCAATTCTCTCCAATTACTCTTCCAATTCTCTCCCCTATCCTACCCAGGGGTTGAGTGAGCAGCTGYRGGGGRCTTTTTTTGTYAGCTGGGGTTAAACCACAACACTGTCAGACACAGAGAGAAATAAACATTATTGGGTGTTAGGCCTACATAATTTAACTCATTGCAGCATTATCAGAGGTTACAAAAATACCAAGAAAGACAAGAGGCTACAYATCTTTTTCTAACTTAGATACTGCTTAACCTTAGCCTTTCCTCCCTTAAAGCATCACTTCCCAACCCACTGACTAGAAGTGGTCATTTATTATGTCAACATGCTAAYRCAGTCTGAGTGACTGTGGGACTAGTTATTGCTGCTCTAGACATTTCTTCAGACACAGAGCCATTCAGGGGCCCAACTGTACCAGGCTCTCATCACATATGGAAAAGTATTGAGCAAACAGAAGCTCAGTGCCTTAAAACAATCACATTTTTCATGTGTCACTCCATGMGGAATATGTAAGATTAGTATAAAATTTGAACTATCGCATGTCAAGTGTTTTTCAGGAAACTCTACATGAGCTGCATGAGAAGAATGCACACTTWCAGATGCTGAAAAATACTATAGTTCACAGTCTCTCTCACCTTAACCTGCTTGTTACCTTCTTTTATCTTGTAAAACAGGAAACACACGTTTCGACAAAACAAATAGGGGACCAGGTCTGTAGATATAAACAGAAATTATGCAGCACTGGTCACCATAATAAACTATGGTCTCATTTGATGCACCTCGCCATTGTGTTTCCATTGCTTAAAAAAGGAAAGCCAGRAAAGGGGACAGTAATGGGGAAGTTTCTATCAATAAAAGGAAGGAATCTTTCAAGKTGGAGAGAGGGAGCATTTGAGAAGGCACAAAGATGTTTATCTGAAAACATAACATAAAGTCAAAAGGTATCAGTGTCATTGACCAACYAAAGAGAGAAATGTCTTAACAGTTTTGAAATTGATAAATAAGCCTACTTATAGGGTTAGGATTAAATTTTARTAAATGATAGTATGATTAGATGATGTGTTAAGGAGTCCACAAAGAGCATGAATATAATAAAAGTAGAGGACTTAGTGGATATAGAGAATTCACAAGAGAAAGACAGGATAAAAGATACATATTACAAAGGATACAATTACATGTACATACAGTTACCAGGAATAGATACAATTATAYCCACAGCAGAAAAAACATCAGAACATTTTCATTTTGATATATTTTACAGATTTACACAGATTGAATACAAATATATGTACTTGCATGTACACCCATAAAATATAATATGTTAGGCATAGCCAGATATATGTAGAGATTTTTTTTTTTAAATGAATGCCAGTCATGTACTTGGTGACCTAYAAACAGTTACCCTAGATTTTGGCAAAAGCCATGCATATGAGGATAGAACTCAGCTGCAATTTCCATAGCACCTCACATGCCCAAATTTTCTAGAAATTGAATTCTTCTAAACATCATCACACATTCTAAAAAGATTTTTGCTTTACCCTGTGCATAAAATGTTTCMAAAGGTAGTTAGTGCCTGAAATGCTTACATTTAATTGGGAATGTTTTTAATGCTACTGTTTTCCGCAAGGACCTGGTTTTATATTCTCACTGCATTTCTGTGCTGTTTGGATTTCCTAATTCCTTACACTTCATACTGCACTGAACACTAAACAGAATTGCACTAGAAAAATCATAGTTTTAGTTCCATCAGTGTGGCTTGTTGGGATTYTTTTCTTGACAGTTTGATTCTTGTGAACATTATTTGTTCATGAAAAAACATGTTTTACATATGACAGCCTCTGGACATGCCTCTACAAAATGATTTTGGTTAGAGAATGGAAAGTGATTAGAGTCTGGGGAAATTACATGGAGGACCAAAACCCTAGTTCTTGAAGTTTTGGCTATAAAGCATAACATAACCTGCTGTATAGGACATACAATTTCTAGGAACATACACCCAGTCATTTGAATTTGGTGACTTTTCTTTTTTTTGTAATTATTCACTCTATATTGAACAACACTAGCTTAAATTTMTTTTGATGATGTACCCCAAGGAACAAATATTCCAAAGTGAGTATTAAAATATACAATCCGCATATGAAACTCTAGCAAGGCATTTTTGTCCTATTTTTACAAGACAGCAAGACACAGATTTTAACGTGAAAATCAGAAGTGAAGCAGGATTGCATGTAGGCACTGGGCCAAAACAGAACTGTGAAAATTTAAACTCTTGTGTAGGCTGCAAGATTACTTTCTTGTCTTGGTGGTGTGATTTTTGGACTTGATGTTTCTGCTCACTGTTACCACAACCTTTATTTCAAGATACAATAAATTTATTAAGATAGTGTTTTCTCTAACATTCTTATCATCGCAAAAGATTTATTGTGTTAAGAGAATACCACACAGAGATATTGATTTGCTGAAAGTTCAGATTTACCTTTGCCCTTTCATGATTTTGTCATGTTTTRTTTTAACATTCTGAGAAATATTTTTTCAGGTCAACTGTCAGTCACATGTAGGTCATCACCAGAAAATAGAAACAAAAATTTGAACGCAAAGAACACAATCATTTTGGCTAGAAACCTGAAAAGCTATAAAATTTTCATAATATTACCTGTGAGTAATTGCATCTTGCAGTGTGAGACCTTTGCTTAAAAGTTAGTGTTCTGGTAACTGTTTATTTACTTTCTATCTAGAATTCCATTCACGTTAATTATTAAGAAAGAACAGTGATTAAGGGATGCGAGTAAATGCACAATCATTGTTTATCCTTTCTTTTACAATGATGAAATCTGCATCTGTTATTCCTATGTATAAACTTACTCATATGCCTTAATATGTAGATAAGACCCCAAGTCAAAAGCTGAGTCACAATTCCAAAAATTAGTGTCTCTTTTTTGGAGATACTGCTGAAGCAAGCAAAATTAACACCAACCCATTATTTAAGTGYAGCACAAATTTACAACAAGCTCAGTAATTGCTGAAACATTAAATAGAAAAAAAAATCACATTCAGTACTATATTGTATAAACCAGTTGCATGAMTAATTGTGTGTGAAACAGAAGCAGAAACTGTGAGCAGAAATTCCTACTAGTAAAGATAACGTGTAGAATTCATCACAGTCTCACATGGATTTTCCAGCAGGTAGTGCCTATGGCCATGTGGATTTACTTTTTCATCTGACAGCAAGAGAACAAAATCTGTCTTTGAGGTGATCTTTTTACTTCCTCTTGTATTTCCAGATCTGAGGCTTGACCTGTGCCCCACACCCCATCATCAACTTTTATGAGAGCCAGGATCTCTGGATTTGCAGAAAAACTGCTTAAAAAAAAAAAAAAAAAAAAAAAAAAAAGAAAAAAAAGTAGCCTTTTAGTGTTGGACGTGGCTGCATTAGGCACCAAACTGTTTCTTTTCTTTATTTTATTGCTGATAAGCTTAACTGATGCACAGTGGGGCAGGAATGTGTAAAGTAAAGACAACATTGTTTCTGGTGCATACAAAGGGTTTCAAGGCAAACAGCAGAAACCTGTATTCTTTCATTCCTGCACAACAGAATGTGAGTATTCATGGCAGGTGCAGACATTTTTTAATATATGATTGAAGAGAAACCCCACAGGCAAAGAATATATTCCTAGCTTGCAGATATCTTAGAGTGATAGGTGCTACAAAAGGTGCTACGAGTGATAAACAGAACAAGCCAGGACTCTTACAGAGAAAATAATTACAAAATGTTCATGAGTAGTTATTTCCTACCATGGTGCCCAGTTKTAGTGTAGGCACTTAAGGCTATTCATTGTTTATTGAATATCTTCAGAATCCAGGAACCTTCACTGACTGGCAAGCTTCCTCTGATTGCTCAGGAAGGCTTAGCCTCTTGGTCCTTGCAGTCAATCTCCCTAATTAGGCACTTTGCAATGACATGTCCGTGCTTCCAAAAGCATGTATTTATTTAGTAGTTATCAAGAATAACCTATAGGACAAATTTCAACTTCACTTGTCATGGAGAGGTTTAGATTGATAAACTGGCTAACATAGATAAACAGGTTTAGTAGAACAATGCCTAAATGATAACATGAGGACTAATCAAGAACAAGAGCAAAACATAAGGAGACAGAGATAATATCTTTCAGCAAAGTCTTCAGCAAAAAAACAAACCGGAAAACCTTTTACTGCAAGAGGAATCAGCTATATCAAAGTTATACCTATTTCATGACAGAGTACCCAGTACCTACCTGTGAAGTCATGAATGGAAGGCATCAACCAGTTAAACAAAGAAAAATAGAATCAATGCAGGCTGTTATGATGATGAATGCCTTTAGAAACTTTACTGTGAAGTTCAATTCAACAAAGACATCCTGCCGAGAGCCTCTGTATTGATGAGGTCTCTTGTGGTGTGAGATTGAGCAAAAATATGTTCAGATATTTGAAAACTTCACTTTTAAAACTTCCCACTTCTCCTAGGAGAGTCTCTTGCAGATGCCTTGAAGTTGCTGGTTTTGCTTTTGTTACACTGACAAACTTAGTTGAGCAGACCCAAACCTACCCACCGTACCCACTCCTGTATGCAAACACCCCACATAGTCAAGGAAGATATAAACAGTAGGGAAGAGATACATGCCTCTACCTTAATCTATAGATGTGGCAGGAGGAGGAGAGAGCAGTGTGCAAATGACTCATTTGGAATGTGACTGCTCTCCAGTTCCTGTGGTATGGTCTACAGTTTGCTATGGGAGGGCTTTTTGTCAAAGATGGAATTTGTCAGGCATACCTGATGTGATTTATAAGTTATGCCGTGACTCCAGTCCTGCTATCTCTGCCAGSATGGTGCAACTCATTCCCACTGCAATASTACAAAATCAGCAGCTAGGAGAGGTTTGATCTCAGACACAGAGGCATGGTGCTTCTTGGGAACAGAAGAAGTTCACATGAAGTGATACATGAGAAAATAATTCTTCCTAGAACTGGGGRTGTGGAAGTGTCAAGAAAAAAATTCAGCTCAACTCCAAAAGCAGTTTTATCTGCTTAGTAAGAAACTTTATATCACCTGAGGTAGTCCAATACTCATTAGCTCAGAGAAAAGAGAATTGACTTCAATAAATATTGTGCTAATAAAACATTATTAGTTGTGTGACTCTACAGATGTGTTTGAATGACACCTTTGGCCCCACCAAGATAAGTTCTAGCACACTCATAAAACTCAAGTGTTTGACTGGTCTACAAAATATATGATTTTGCACCTAATCAACTTTGTTATTTCATGCTTCCTCTGGTATGAAGCAGCTGGAAGACATACACCTCAAAAATAAGGGAAAGRGATGAGGATATTCCAATATGAAACAAAACAAGATTATTAAGTTCTTTTTTTACCTATGATTACTGATTCACTGGAGTTTTTGTACTGTCATCCATGATGGATACAGTTAATTTTTGCTGTTTTGTATTTATATTGCAGGTTGTCATTTCTATCATTAATCATAAACATAATTGTAATAGAGACAGAAATGTCTTTTCCYAGACATTTAATTCTGAAATACAATTATCCAGACTTCCTGCTGTTAATGGCATAGAATTCTAATTACTTCAAAATGAAGCCATTATTCATAAACTTGAGGCTTGTAACACACATGTTTACAGTAGATGGAAAATACTATAGAATTCATCACTGTGGAGCTCTTATTTGCCACAGGCTTATTTAACTACTGCCATTGTCCTACCCCATTAAGGAATGATTAAGTACTCAACTCCCTGTTTACATAGAAAGCTACGAGCAGAAGTCCTCCTTCACAATGGGCATTCAAATTTTCTTCCTCTAAACATAGTACAGCTGTGCTTTTCTGTTGTAGGAAGTCACTTGAAATTGGAAAGAGCAATAATTTAATTAGCAGTCACTATTTCAGAATCAGATAATTCTAAGAGTGGTTAATGCCTAATGAAAATGGAAAAYATATTGGGCAATGCAAAGTTAGATTCATGAGGTTAAAAGGGAAAAATGTTGAATTGAGTAATTTTCCCAAATTCTCAAAYAWWAATTGTAAAAGAAGTGTGTTTGATACCTGGTTTGTTTTCATTAAACAAKGCTCAAATTTGGAGATAATAATACCCTTATTAGCATGTAAAGAGGTAAAGAAGATGCAGAAGGTACAAGAATATAACAAAAATATGGAAGATGCCTCAAATATAAATTCATTTTGGCTATGAAGTTGAGCAGTAAATGGTTATTCAAGTGGAATAAAATTTTAAAAATATATAAAAAAAGAAAGACACCCATCCCCAGATGCATTCTATAAAACAATAAAGAACAGACTAATGAACACTGGAGACTTCAGCTTTTATGTCACTGGAATAGACAGATCACCAGTGTCCTTGCAGAGGCTCAACAAGACCTTATAAGAAGGGGGAAACAAAGTAAGACAGGTAAGTATTTCCAGGAAATGGTTGAACCCATTTTAACAAAGTTAACTAAGGCAGGAGGGAAAAAAATCACCTTTTAAAAGTGTCAATCTAAATAACTGTTGAGAAAGTCTAGTTGAGTTGACCAAACACTTATTTTAAAGTGCCAAGATGACCCTTATATTCTTTGACAATGTCGACTACAAGCCACCCACAGCTACCAATGTACCAGAACATCCCWATTAATGCCAGATATGTGAGCTGGCTCCCAAAGACCCTAGCAGCTGTGAATTATTTCTTCTACTGTTCCACGGCAGAAGGAGGCAGTGATCTCAGGAGCCATATTCAGTTCTTAAAATTTGAAAATAAAATGTTGATTTTTGTTAAGTGTACTATGTTTGCAAAATGTTTAATTGTACACACTGGAATATGAGCTCATTTATTATGTTTAATCTTTTCCTTTGCTGTGTCCCAGTAATACCTGACATACCATGAATGATGGGCACATATTAGTACGGGATTGTACCTTATTTCCCCTTCTATCTTCACATTCTTATCTTGTTTATCATTCCAAAAGATCACTATTTCAACTGAATAGCAACATAAATGATTAAAAGCTGTTGACTACTCACACTCTGATGTAAATGAGGACCAATGGCTAAATAACAAGTAAAAGACAGTGAAAGTAGATATGGCATCTTAATTTTGTACCTTATTTTCATGCTTTCCTTGTATATTCTACAAAATCTGAAAGGCTGTTAATCAATAAATTGTGAAGGATTTCTTGTTCCCCTACATTTGTGTTTGTTTTTCATTTTCACATCTAACCAGGAGTTTCAGAGCTACACATAGTGACAGGCAYTCACACAAAATTGTAAAGGAAGCTGAGAACTATGATTAGGTCAGCCTCCACCTTTCCTGAAATTCAGTGCAGTTTGATTTGGGRGATTCAGATGTTTAGATTTATACCCATTACTGTCCGCTTGAAAAACCATGGATTAAGATTAAAAAAGAAGAAAAATGTCTTAGTATARTATAGTACTGTTGAATCTTACCAAAATATGCAATTCCACAGCTACACCCTATTATAACAAGGAATTTTCCCAAAATTACTGTTATGGAAAAACCTAGCATATTTAAAAGTAGAGGTTCAAAGCAATTCACAGAATTTGGAGATCAAAACCTCCTTTTTAAATGAGATCTACCTTTTTCTGACATATTGCTATGGTAGATTATATGTCCTTTTTAAGCTTTGATTGTAAAATAGGAGACTTCTAAAAACACRGCAACATTTAGAGAGATGACATGTCACTGAGATGTTTGCTCTAAGTGGTTTTATATCAAAGGTTTTAGTAGCTGTGCACAATGCATCAGCTTTAAGGAAGCAYAGATAAATATTACAGATGAAAAAATACAAGATGGAACACAGAAGAAGTCACTTTAAAAGTTTGTGTTTGGACTAAGCACATATAGATYGGCATGTACTTGGGCTATGCTTAAACTTCAGGTTAGTTTATCTTGATTATCTGTTGGGTTTGGCTGGGATGGAGTTAAMTTTCCCATAACAGCCCTTATAGTGCTGTGCCTTTTATTTGTAGCTAGAATGGTATTGAAAACAYGCCTGGCAGCCACCCAAGTTCAACCCACCACAATGTAAAAAGCTATTTGGAAAGGTACTTAACTTTTTATTTCCTCACCAACATTTTCCAATAATTCTTTTGCTCACAGCTCAGACTTTAAAGCCAAGTTAGTAGCAGACAGGGCCATGTATGGATTTTTGTTTGGTTTTGTTTTTCCTCTATAAAGACTTGTATATTCAAAGCCCAGAAATGTAATATAGGTTTCATTAAAAGTATGAAACAATCACAAATTGATCATAAATGTATTTGAGTTGGCTTCTTACTTGAATAYTTAAATAYGTTTATAAGGTAGGCCTGGAGAAAAGAAAGCTCAGAGGGGAGACCTTCTCACTTGCTGCAACTACCTGAAAGGAGTAGCCAGATGGGGACTGATCACTTTTCCTAAGTAACAGGACTCGAGGATCCTAAAAGTCTTTTGCATCCTGAATGATTCCATAATGATTCTATCATTTACAGTACCTGAAATAGGTAGTATGTCTCCACGGTCCCCAATGCWGGCACTATGTCTTAGAATTTCCACTAATGAAACATAATACCCTAGACATATTTAAAAGACTCTAGTAAATCTGGTATTTAGGTACATGATTTAGTGACAGACTTGKCAGTTTCAAGTTTATGTTTGGATTAAATTACCTTAAAGATTTTTCCAACCTGAATCATTTAATGAATCTTCTCTAGTCAGGAGTTCAAAAAATTTCTGCTTTTCCTTCAAAAGAAATTAATTTTAAAAACACTGTGTTCCCTACTCTCTCTGGAAGTGCACAGTCAAAGTAGGCTATTTTTAATCTTTACCTATAGTTTTAGTTAGAAAATAGATTCAGTCCTTCCCAGCTGCTGCAGAAAAGTTAAATAAAATTTCATCCTTTGTAACTGATTTATAGTTYCCAATTAAATCTTTAAGACAGATTTTTGGGTTTATGACAACATTTTGAATCTGTTTTGTCATTCATTTGTACAAATTTTAGTAAATCCTAGTAGGATTTCTTCATTATTTTATCTCTGACCACWTTTTTCTTTAATCAACTGTTACAGCACTCCCCAACTCCAACATATAGAAAGAAGTTCTTGTTGCAACAGTCATACCCCCCCAAAACAGGTTACTACAAATTGCTTTCTGAATTCTATTTACTAGTTGCCACCAAAATGATGATCTGGAAATATGATTGATAATTGAAATTTAAATTTATAATTAAAATAAAAAATTTAATACCACCTAAAATTGAATGATTTGATTTTAGATTCTTGAAATAATTTTCAAGTTAGTGAATAGCTAGAYTAAGAAAAGGAGTAATAATAAAAAATAATAATAATAGTCAATCTATTGCACATTATCACCTAGTGTGGACATAACCTGGGGCATAACCAAAAGCCATGCTTAGTTTTGACTGTATTTCAAACCCTTYTGGAGCTTACAGACATAGCACCTATTGTTTTATAAAGACATAGGTAGTCACAGGCATGGGGCTGGAACTTGAACATCTCACTGACAGTGTAAATGACACAACAGCTATGCTACAAAATAATTTCTCGGAGTCTGGCTCTGTATTTTATTGAATATTTCAGCAGCCTGTGCTGAGTGAACTGGAAAATCAGTAGAGATTGATAGGCCTCTCCCTCCCCTCAGAACAAAGCCTGGCACAAGCGGGAGTTGAAAGACGCATTGGAAATTGCTACTGGGTGAAAGGAAACTTCTCCTTTAGAGAATGCTTTTTCTGAGTCTTTCCCACACAAAATTACTCAGTRAAAGAATTCCTACTTCATGAACAATTTTAGGGTTACAGCTGGATAAGAACATTTTCACCAAAAATGTTCCCTAATACATTATTGCACCCTGCACGGTTGTTACATATTTGACTCAAGACTCTTTTACTTTTTTATATGCCGCATTCACTTAGAAGATTTATGATACTGTGTGTCATTCTATCTCATATTGTAAGCCATTGATAAGTTTTACATATAYAATTGACTTTATTAATAATTCTTATTTATTCATTTTCTGTAAACAAATAGCTGAATTAGGCAGTTCTCAATGGTTCTGGATTTGTTGGTTTGGAGTTGGGTTCTTTCCTTCAATCTATTTGAAGGTACTTAAGAAACATYCTAACAAAAATCTTTGGCAGCCTCGTGATCAAGTGACTTGAAAAACTGAGCATGGTTTTAATTCTGCTCCTCTTAATATTTGTTAGATTTCTTAAATAAAACAGAARCAAAGAGGGARTTCTTATTAATGTCTTTTATATTCCTGAGCATGGATGTTTTATCTAATTTTCCACAGTGCTTCTATCCTCAAATTYAATGGAAAACAACTTCTATTTTCATGAGTTTGTGTCTTTTGCTGCCTCTTTACAAAACATTGCCTCTTGAAAAGGATGCAATCTCTGTCTGTAAAAGGCCAAGATCATTTTCTCGACTCCACTGGAGCTTTGCCACTTCATCCCAGTTGGGGATCAGTCCTCAGATTTGTAAATTGAATTGAATATTACATGATATGTGTTCCCACAAACTTTTTGATCTTTTTCACTCTAAGAAAAGCAYAAGTTCATTTAAAAAATCCAAACCTACTATCCACTCAGAGGATAAGAGACACAAWTTAGTGCCTCCACTTTGCTTTTGTCAAGGCAAAAATTATTTTGAACTTTTGAAAAAATTTGATGTATAAGCAATGTTATACATGTGGATAGGCACACACATACAGAAACATGTATGAACAAATATAAGGAAAGTAATTTCTGAAAAATTTATATTCTTCCTAGAATAAAAAAGCTTCAGGGAACATTAATGCTCCTAACATGAATATGGAGCTTAGATATTAAAATTCATGAGGACCTGTCAACTGAACTGATGCAAGCTCTATTTGCCAGAACTACATGATGACATTGCAAGCTGGCAAAGATGAAAGCAGCTCAAGAAAGCTCTTCTTGGTGCTATTTCATCCCCTTGAATGTCAAACGAGCTGTCTTTCACCAATCTGGAGCTACACACAGAGCRCATTTCTGTGCTGTTTGGTGAAGGTGTTCTCCTGAGCGCAGGGGATGTGCCTCTTTCCCTGCCTCCCAGACACCAGACGGCCCAGGTTTTGGAATAAYGGTAGACTGCCAACCAAATTCTGTATTTACTCAAACATACGTTGTCTTCTCTTCCAGATGACTTGTAGTGAAATTGAACAGGCGTCATCCATATGTTCACATTCATATTCCCCACAATGCTTGCACGGAATATCAGCAGGTCCCTTTCAGAGAGCTCTAACTGGCTTCCCTAACAAGGGAGGCACTATGCAATAGAAAAATTACCTGACAGAGTCATCATCATCCTGCTAACTGGTCTTTGTTGCTCAATGTAAGGATTTGATGCAAGGAGCTACTCAAATATGTTTTTCATGGTAAGCAATTTAAATTGTGGACCATCTAGAGTTAATATCTTACTGGGRAAGTTTATTCAAAAGCAGTTTAAAGTCTGCATCTTTGTTTCTAAGAAAGTTCTTACAAAAATCAATAAATCGTTGCTCTCTGCTACAGCAAATACTGAGCATAGCATGATACATTATGTGCAAACATCTGGAATATCTGAATTCACAGATGGCAAAGATGCTGGACTAGAAAACCTGGAGTATTTTTAATATAAGTTTCATTAAGTTAAAGCATTACTTCTCTCATCTAGAGATTTTACTGTTTTGTTTTCAYGCAGTGAACCACACTGAAATTACTTTTTCAAAGGCCTCAAGTTATTTCAAAAATTTCTGGGTAACGTTTTYCACTGAATACTAAGTAGATACTTGAGTGAACCATTCTCTGARCAAGTCATTCTGAGGCATAAATAAGAACCATATATTTTCCCTCTTTCTGTCTCTTCTAAGCATTCAGTTACACTGATAATTTCATCTGATTGCACCAGCAGCCTGGGTTAGTAGCTTTTCTTTTCCCTTATAGTCAATGATCACAGGTAAATTTTATGGCCAGTGGAATACAGTTTTAGAGAACCTCACCATGCTGAGAAAGTCACTGAAACCTTTAAGAAAACTTCATGCCCTCTCAGTGATGAGAAAATTCTGAATTCGAAAGACACTCTTTGTAAAGAATCATAATAAAAAAACAATGGAATGAATATCTGGAAAAATGAGTGGTTGGGGCTGAGGTCATAGGTCCCCTTCTTTGTCACCTGGAAAAAATGGTTTGTCATATATTGATAATTTTCAGTGTTTCCAGCTCTCTTTTGGCATGAATCTACGTCTCAGAAAATAATCTTCACTGAATTTTTCCACATWATATAGGAAAAGTTTCAAAATCCTTTTGAAACAAATTATATTTGACCTATAAAAAGGAGCAGTGGAAAATGAGTTTTACTTGACAAAGTTAAGTCTCTTATTCCCCAGCATGTCAATTATTCACATTTATGAAATAAGAGAGGAAGCCGATGTTCTTAGACTATTCTTATTCTTACCAGTTTAAACTTCAGCATCTCTAACTCTGTTTTTGAAACGTGTACATCCCAGTTCACAACAAAGATAGCATAGGTAAGCAAAAAACCTTTTCTTGGAGCAAATTTTCATRTGGCAATGTCTGGAAATGTCAATGACTGTTCATGAGAGAATCATCTTTCAGATTGTGCTGTGAGTGAGGTAGACCATATTTGCACACGAAACAATTAACAGCTGAAAGGATTGATTTGCCCTTTCCTAAAAGGATGTAAATAAATAAATAAATAAATATGGTCACTATTGCAAAAAATGCTTTTGTTCGTATTCTGTGGCATTTGCAGATGCAGAGAGGACTGAGATACCTTGGAAAAGGGTGCCATATAAATATAATAGTGGAATTGAAGTGTTTTCAGTTTGTATTACAGACAACAAGAAATGATCAGCAAAGACTGTTGGGAAGAACAATCAGGGAAGACAAATGGAGTGGCACTTCACTGCTCACACACTGCTTTGTCACCTCCAGGTCATCTGGATAAACACAGATGCGCAGATGTGACACCACTCGCATGAAAACATTTAGTTTATCTATTTCCAGTTCCTGTGTTCAGAGTTCTAATTTTCTGCCATCAGCTATATTTTCCATCTACAAAGGTCAAATACCACAAGACCTCACCATTGTATCAGTGTTCCCCTGTGCATAAGTTATGCAATCTAGGTGCTCAACAGTTTCAAATATCTTCTTGWAAAATCTGCTGAAGTTAGAATATTTCTCTATTCAAATCTGTTTCATTGTTCTCAGGGATAATCATTTGGCTGTGAACTTCTATTGTCCCAACTACCAGTAGTAGAAAGGAAGCCCTGAATCTTCATCAGAAGCAGGAATATCAGAATCAAACTCTCAACCTTCCTTTTTTGCTTTTTCTTTTTTTTCTTTTTTCTTTTTCCTTCTTTCTTTTTTCTTTTAACACAAGAGGAAGCATAGCAGGAAAAATCCAGTAAGAAAATCTAATAGAAAAAATCCAATAAGATGGTTGTTTTTCTAGCCAAAATGTTTAGTCCACTTATTAGATTTCCCCTACAAATAGGAGGAGAGAAATAAACAAAGAACCYCAGAAATAAACCCCAGGACAGTGTCTTAACTTACAGTATTTAAAGAACCACTTAGTCCCATTAAAAACAAACAAACAAACAAACAAGGCTCTTATTCCAGTGCTCTGTTCTGGAAAACAATTAATTAACAAAAAGAGAGAGAAAGTGTGAGAAGGAAACAGGAAGAGCATAGTCTAACTAATCACAGGTTACCATGTTGTTCTGATATATTCAGGCTAAAATTATAAAAAKCCATATATGTCTAAAAATGTAGACATATAAATTTAGCTATTTATACCTACAGGTATGTATTTGATTCAGTGATACAAAGTAATATATTCTGTGTTTGCAAAATAAATCCAGGACAATTTTGGAACACGAGTCTTTATCTCATGGTTCTTTCATACAGTAGTACCTGAGAGCTACATGTACAACCCTGGGACCTTGTGTGTCCAGCTTTTARCTATTTGAAAATTAGGTTTCACTGTTCCATTTAAAATTTTCACAAACAGGAAACTTCATCTAGAGCAGCAGAACTCATGGTTAGTATTTTACAGGTGAATAAAGACACAGCAGAAGGTGTTCTCTCTCAGGTCAATTTCTTTCAAAGTGTTTCTGCCCCAGTAGTTTTTCTTATAAAATCAACTGACATGGCATCTGGAAGATTTGCTACCTCTGCAAATTTACCTGGATTATTCAGCTGCTTGATGTTTCACTCTTTAACAGGGYTTTCAAACAGACAACAATATTATCCAGAAGTTCCAATCAATATTCTTCTGCGTCTTCCTTATGACCTATAAAGTCACCCTGACTTCCTTTCATGAAGAAGGAGCCTTTCAATCTCATGCTACTGAAACTCATCACTCTGCAGAGAAAATCTTGATTGTCACTTTACATGGTTTAGCCAGAGCTGCAAATAAGCCCCACAGAGCTGCTCACTAATTCCCCTCATGGTAGGATGAGGAGAGAACCAGAAAGGTGCAAAACAGGTAGGTTGAGGCAARGACAGTTTAATAGGTAAAGCAAAAACCTCACACAYGAGCAAAGCAAAACAAGACTTTGATTCACCATTTGCCATGGACAGGCAGGTGTCAACCATGCCCAGGATAGCAGGGCTCCATCACACATAATGGTGACTTGGGAAAGCAMAGCCGTAATTCTAAACATCCCCTCCTTTCTCTTTATTTCCCCTGCTGTATATGCTGAGCATGGCACCCCATGACATGGAATATCCCTGTGGTCAGCTCAGGTCAGCTGTTCTGGCTGTGTCCTCTCCCAGCTCCTTGTGCACCCTTCACCTCTCTGGCAGGTGGAGAGGGGTTAAAGGCAGAAAAGACCTTGACACTATGGAAGTACTGCTAAAAATGATGAAACCAYCCCTGATGACTCCAGSACAAATCYAAAACATAGCCCCATACCAAACAGTATARAAAGTATGAAAAARTTAGCTCTKCCCCAACCAAAACCAGCACAGCAACCAAGTTTGCCACCTATTAACTGCGTTTTTCCACAAGTTATGCAGTTTGGAAATARGCTTCAGAGCATGTGCTCATGCATATATATGTAATCTGTTACTCTGGCTGTATAGGATCAGAGAAAAGTGTTAATGTGTTCATTTACTGCAGAAAAACAAAACAAAACAAAACAAACAAGTCATATCCTTCTGCAAGAGAAACACCAATTACTCTTAAATTAAGCAAACATTATTATTGCTATTAAATTTAATTTCACTAACAACATGGCATTTTCCCATAGATTTGGCCCAATTTGGCTTCTGTTATAACAAGTGTCATAGAATTCAAATTATAAATTAAAGGATATGTTCCCCTTGCAAAATTCATCTTGCCACGGGAGCTGTGACTCAGCAGGCAAGTCTGGCTGCACATGCCATGACTTGGCTGGCTACGACCCACTTTCTGCTGAATGTCTGGGCACTGATCCTCCACTAGTGAATTCTCCAGTGATCAGGACATGCTAGGATCTTGGAGAGGGGAAGCTTGGCTCTTCAGCTTTTGGTGGGTTGAGAACGCAATCACTAAAATTTCTCAAGATTGATTGCAACGTGCTGGCAGACAGCCCCCATTTATAGACCTCTTAGCTTGGGAAACATGCAAACTGGGAGGCTTCTTTGTTAACTCCATCTTAAAAACCCAGTGTGAAGATAATTARATAGCAGAATTTTTGTGTTTGAATTACATGGAGGAAAAGTATTTAAAATAATAATTTCTATTTAAATTATAGTAGCTTTAAGTTCTCCTTACTTTGAATGGTTTTCAACTGGCCATAATCAAGAGTTCACGTGCTAGATGATGCAGAACTTCATAGGTCCTTCAGCTCATCCTAGTTGTCTAAATATTTTCTACTCCACGTAAGGAACTTGTACAATCTGCTTTACATTGTCAAGAAWTAATAAATTATATAGATCATAATCTACAAATGACTTTAGATTTCAACATTTGCTAGCCTTGATCTGTTAATTATCATTGTTGGCTTCAGTTTTGTAATAAATAACTGTTGAATGAATTTTTGGCAAGCATGCTAACCATTTAAATAATTATTGTATCATATAATTATTTTTACTGCATCCCTAGAATTCACATTGCTATTGCTTGTTATTAAAATGTCAATCCCTCTTCTTTTGTCATGAAAAAAGACAAAATATCTCTCAGTTAAAACAGAGCTATGATTTTCCTACAGAAATCTGATGTTATAAAAACAATTATTTCTCACATGCTGGTTTAGAAAAGAAAATGAATAATAGCAGAACCCCTGGAAAAGATAGACATGTTTTTAGGGAAGAACAAACAAGAAGTCACAATTCAAAATTTTTTGCATTTTGGTAGAAATATTCTACCTTATAAAGAAAACTCTAATGCTGTGTATTTGAATATGGAAGCTTAAAGCTTTGCTTATCAGTSTCTTTAAATTACTCATATTTTTTTTGTGCAATAACATTCATGAAACAATTCTCTAAAACCACTATCATAGACACAATCTTAAACTAAATTAAACTAACTTGCCTTACTCTCATGGAAAGCCAATTCAGTACTGAGAGGATTTTTGTTAGATTGTGACTAATGCTGCTGTCCCTTTAAGTCTCCTACAAAGAAGTGGAAGAAATCCATTATTAGTTCTAACCAGTTTTCACTATAACAAAATGCCTGTTCAATTTAAATACATTCTCCAACAAATTCCTTACCATTATCTATGCTGATCATGGATAGTTATGTTGTTTTTATACAGTAATGTAATGTAATGTTATAAAACATATTTGATGGCTAGATTATCCTTTTTGGTCATTAWTCAAAAATTAATCCCACAAGTTTAAACATGGTCCTAGAAATATTTTAATTTTGCTATGAGTAAACAGAATTAATGCTTCCCAAGCAAAAATATGTGTGGGAAATCCAGACACAGAAAATTCTCAAAACCTTGTGCATGCAGGCCCAAACACAAAAATGAATACAGGGTTCAACGTGAGGCCTTGGAAGAGGCTTCCAAATTCAGAGACCATATGTAAAAATATGGGTTTGTAGTTTAAGCAGAGATGTATTAAGCTAAGCAGTGGAAAGTTCTAAAGCTTTAAAGTGTAGATATAGAAGTACTCAGAGAAATATTAAAATGTTTTAAGGTGTAGAAAGTAAATCTTTGTGTAGGAYTGGATAAGAAAGCCCACACTGTGGCAAGACATGTAATACAGTTTAATCAGCTATTGGTGTGAAAATAAAAACMGTATGTGTGGCAGGAGACTATTGGCTAATAAACCTTTAAAAACCCCTGTAAGCTGTGGCCTTGTGACTGCTGACCACGGACATCTGACCTCTAACTTCTGCAGTGAAGATGCCCTCACCCTTCATTAGACTGATGCAATAAATCCCATCCCTCTTGCATAAGCCCAACACAAATATTGCCATCAGAAAAAGCAAAATTTTTATCTACTTAAACATTTCACAAAAATTCAGAAACTCTTAGATAATGCTTCCATCAATAATTCCCCTCTTTGCCTGATTATGAAATGCCAGGGTCAAGAGGCATAGGAAAATGGAATATAGGAGATGGCATACCAAAGATATGGGTAATTGAAAATTCTGTACTGTCTTCCCGCCCTCTGACTGTGAAATGGGAAATCACAGTTATAGTAACTTCAATGTTCTTAGTAGATCTTAATATGCTTTAGGTGAACCCAGAAAAGAGCAAGGTGTTAGGAGGTACAAAAAAGACAGCTTGTTTCAGACATAATAAAACAGACACTGGGTGCAGGCAGCAAGCAATCAGAAGGTAATGCCAGCAGCAATTCACAGTAAGGTGAAAGTGATTCCATGGCATTATGAGCACAATGAAAGAAAATTGTGTAAAGAATGGTTATCAACATATTGAGTTTAAGCACAGGAAGAGCAGCAGTAATGAGGCTAAGAGATGTGCRGAGGTGTTTGTCTCAGTTTATTCTTCTGAGCCTTTTCTTCTTTGCAATGTATCTCTTCATTAGTAATTAGAATCAAAAACTGTCACAGAAATTGCAAATAATGGTTCATGTACTCTTAGGTAAAGAAAGATATAATGAAACTTCCGGCATGAAACTTTCAGAAAACTCTGAGCCAGACCAAGAAGGTGAAGGTGAAGAGGTACTGAGAGCTAAGATATCTACCTGGAGCTGAAATCCTGTTTTCCAGAGCTTTATTAGATAACATTATAAGAAGRACTATATAAAAGTAGGCCAGCAATGAGATCAGTTAAAAAACAAGTTCTTTTAAACAGCAGTCAAATTTTCTAAAGGCCTTTACATGGGCACCTAAATGTAGTCAGAGTTTTCTGATGTTCTCAGTAATGCAGATTTTACAATCATTAAAATCCACATAGGATCCACATTTAACAAAAAAAAAAGCTATTTTTGCTGCCTAAAAAGTGACAAAACCTAGTAAGAACCTGCAGATACAATATGACGAGYATCTGTTGAGTTTTGTAGTACATCAAATATTCTAATAGCAGACACTAGCAATGTCTTGACCTTGCATTATTAAAGTTAAGAATCATTTCACCACTGGATTCATAAGTGTTCACTGTGTTGAAAGAGCAGTGAAATGTAGAACTGGCAATTAAATGCACAGAAACTAMTTAAAAATAATCAAGTGGGACAAAATTAGAAAGGAGTCAATTGACACTACAATAAAACGAGATGCCACACACAAATCCAGTCTGTTATTCTCTTCTGCAGGAAGACCAAGCAYCCAGCTATTGCCTTGTAATGTATAGCAGGACATAAGCACACTTGCAGGTGGTCCCTCTCTTCTAGGGCTGGCTCTGCCCAGAGGCGAYCCTGCCAYGATCTGTGGGTKGAGGACACWCACAGACCCCKGTKGGTGCAAGAGTGGTAGAAACCTTCCTGCTGCCGTTGGAAAAAGARGCTGACTCCTTTGGGGGTCTGAGTTCTCAGGGTTTATTGAGCTTGGCAAATTACCCYGAGAAGGGACTGCCCAAAGGAGCACCTCTCTGGGGTGTGCAACACCTTTTAACAGGGGGAGGGACAGTAACAGTAGACTGATCAGGAGGGATCGGGGTGTGGTTACAACTTGGATAGGCATCAACTGGGAGCAATGAGGACAACTCAAGGGAGGGACAAACATGTAGCATCAAATCATCAAGAAGAACTAACAGAACTCTCTAGAGCAAAGGGCGAGGTTTGGGGAAAACAGACAGGTGCCAGGGGAGGGCACAGGGGGGAAGGACAGGAGCCCATGGAGGGGTGCATCAGGGAGGCAGACCAGGCAGGACCAAGGGCAAACAGCAAAAGGGGGTAGCTTGGAACAAACCAATACAAATGGAAAATCACAAACCCCAACACACACTCAAGAAAATAAAATAGTAAAAGAGAAGTTAGCCATCTGCTTGGTATTAAGCAGAAAGAACTGGCTTTCAAACAGCATAGAATTATGGACCAGCTTCTCGTTTCCTACCCTCTCCCTCCTATTTCCTATTTCTTGCATATAAAAATATCAGAAAGTGAGGTTCTTTCATACAGAGGCAGCAAGCAAAAAGTAAACATTGTAATAGAAATTATGGGTAAAATAAAGAGGAGAAATGTAAATGTAGAATAAAAAAATATCTTATTWAAATTTCTGGAGTGAGTTGTTGTCTCAGACTAGACACCATGTAAGAATAAGTCATGGCTTGGAGACATCCAGCCAGCACCAAGACTGTCTACACAATGTCATAATTGAAAGATGGATGTACAAAAAGATAGGAGAGAAATGTGAGGCTAATGTTTAATTTCAGAGACTTCAGAGCAAAATTTCCCTCAGAATTTATGCCAAAATCTTCTCYGTCAACAAAAAAAATCTCCAAACTGACAAAGTAGATAGTGATTCCTGCTCATACAATCAGTTTACTACAGACTGAGCTACAATCTGGATACTTCTCAAGTCTGGAAGTTCAAAAAATTTTGACTAGAAAAAAAATTTCTTCTTCCTGGTAAGAGGAGAATAGCAGCTTGTATTTATGCCATAAACACATTCTTTGGAATAGGAAATGTAAAATTTTTTACATTTTCAAGTATAAAAGATAAAATACGGTCTCCTCCTCTCCTGGGAATGTGATTCTTAGCTCTGAGTCTAGCAAGTTTTATTGTAAAACTGGGAATGAAATTGCARGCTGGGAGAAGAGGRAAACTAAACCTGACAATTGCATTCTTTCCACAGATGCTTTCTAGTTATATCTGTAAATAAGACAGGAATCAATTATTCTGAACTTTACCAACCAAAAGCATCAGGGGTCAGTGGAAGGACTCCAAAGCTGCTTCTCTGAAACATTTTCTAGTGCCATCTCAGCAGGTCTTGTTAATATGTACATAAAGCCATGAGCAAAATAAGTAATTTTTTAGAGCAACTAGCAATCAGAACAACAAAGATGCCATAGTCCCACTTTTACAGTCAGGAAAGAGCAGGTTTTTTCCCTTTTGGCTGCTTTTTTAATAGTCAGATTGGGGAAGAGGATAGTGCAAACAGAGAAGAGGAAGAGGATGGCAGATTAAGCTGAAGTGGCAGGGATGTCTGCAGAGAACTATAATAGGCTGCCAAGATTCATCATCTTTGTAAGATAATAGRATGGGAGCTGGAGGACATTTTTCCATGTGCCAGGGGAGGTTTTATGTTGGATATTAGGAATAAGTTCTTCACAGAACGGGTGGTCAGGCATTGGAATAGGCTGCCCAGGGAGGAGTTGGAGTCACCAGCCCTGGAGGTGTTTAAGGAAAGACTGGATGTGGCACTTAGTGCCATGATCCAGTTCACATGGTGTTAGGTCATACWTTGGACTCAATGATCTCAAAGGTCTTTTCCAGCCTAATTGATTCTGTGATTCTGTGCTTCACTGTGTACTTCAGATCTCTGTATTCAGATTCACCACCCAGGAGAAGTTCTGCTGTGCTTACTAAAAAACTCAGTAAGTAACACTAACTGAAAACCTAAGTGCTCTGTAAATTGCACTGGAGACTCAGCTCTCTGTCTGTGATAATTTCACAACTGACAGAGTTTTAGCACAGACAATTTCCAAACATATTTAGCWCTGCATTTCTTTATTGCTAAATAAGTCTGAGTAGCTACCATTTTTTGTTAGTGCGAATCCCCACTGGTGAAATATACAGGCTCCTCTCTCATGCATGCAAGTTTAAGTAGTTTCTGGGTGCACACTTTCTATATTTCTAATAATGACAGATAGAAACTTGAACTTCAGATCTCAATGGTATGTTCAGTAGAAGTAGCAATTACAAAAAAGGGAACAGATCTCTTGTGAAATAACTGAGAGACTGTGAACATGGGATCCCTATGGTTTTCTTTTTGCTGTCACTTTTCCAATCTGAACTGCAGTTTAATGAGACCAGGTTTAATTTTCAGACATGAAATCTGAATCAGCTAACTGATAAAGGAGTCTATGTCATATATTTCCAKTGTCCCATTTGGGAACCCAATCAATCAACTGTTATTACATTACACACATTACAAAGACATTGAAATCATTCTTTAGTCTTAAAAACTTATTGCAGCAATGGCTAAGGATGCCTCATGTACTAAACAGAATTTTTTTCTGATCTGGGCATTGATCATATGTTTGTCTCAGGCTTCTTTGAGAATTCCACATTTTTCATAAGCCTTCAAGATGAAAATCAATTAATGTGAACAGAGATTTATATTCATATCTATAATGTCATTTAAACCTTATGATCATGAGCAAGATTTGCTAGCTAAACAGATGGGAAAATTATTTTTTCATGATACATCTCTTGCTAAAATTTTTAAAATTTTTTTAGGCTGCAGTCAAAGTTCTTCTATTTAAGAAGTGAAGTAACTTTCTGAAGTCCTTCCTAATATTTTGTATGGTAGCTGTTTTATGTGAATAAGAATATGACACAAATGTGATCCTCATGATCTACAAAAGTAAGAAGAGTTGAATAATTTTTGCTACTCAAAAGATTTTTAGATTACATGTCTTTCACAATGTCCTGAAAAGAAAAGGGTCATATTCAAAACAAAACAAAACCCAGGTAATTTGTTTTTCAAAATAAGATAGTTATCTTCTCTGTATTTCTCTTTCTTTGAAATTTTGTGTGCATATGGGCAGGAATGCCCTTAAGATGAACTGCAGGGTGCATGAGGACAGCCTTGATTATAAATTGGAACTGTTCCTGTCTCACAGTTGTATTCTGTGATTGGTGTCTGCCAACAGCTCCCCASAAAGTCAGTTTTACAGCCTGTAACTGACAAATTAAGTTCTGGTTAGAAGACCACAGAATCTTCTGGGAGGAACCACAGTGGGGTTATCTGCTCCAACCTCCTTGGAGATGATGATACTGACATGCTGAAAGCCTGATATGGGAACAGGTAAGGAGATGCATCTTCCTGATATATTTTTTCCTTCCACTTTAATTCATAGATACAATTTCAGAGAAARTCAGGTTACAAGATGAACAACAAAGGCAGGTTTCTGAACTTCCACAAAGTTTCCAGAACACAAATCGCCCTTCTCTTGAGCCCTTTGTCTCAATAGCTCAACAACTTTTGTTATAAATTCTRAGAAATTTGTCAGTATGCTTAAATTTGCCCTCCAGCACCAAACGATCTACATTTATAACAYCAAGCTTTCTAACCCTGCAACAGATGGTGGTCACACACAAGCTCCTTATGAATCATGGTCTCTGGCCTGCACCCATTCCCTACTGGTGCAAGTGCTAGTTGACAATGGCAGAAATGTGCCATAGATCACCTTAAGAATTTAACTGTGTAGAAGACGATTTCCAGTGGCCAAAAGCATTTCCTGGCACTATTTCTGTTGCTAGTACAGACACAGATTATGTTAAATATCAGGTTTGCCTAYAGACCATGCTGTTAAATTGATGAGAGTAATATTAAAATCTGAGTTTCTGAATTAACATCATATGCTACATGTACATAGCCATTAAGTACAGCTGGGAGGCATATGCATGCCAAAGGATTTGTTACTCTSTGACCCCTTGACCTGCTCTGTTTTCCTTACATTTGAGTCTTAGGAAATCCAGATCTAGGGCCTTTTTACAAAGTCAGGGTTTTGCTGTTTCAATTTTTCCTTCAAACTCAACAAATATTATCTTACATCATTTCCTACATCACTCTTCACATTTTTCTAATGATAGCAAGGTTTTCTCCTCAATGTTAGCCCTTCTCAATGGTTTAAATGATCACAGGCCAAGCCTTTGATTAGATGTACTTCTCTTTCCCTGCTAGGGAAACAGCAGTTATGAATTTTAAGACTAATACACATAAACAAGAACACACCCAAGGACTTATTGGGAGTTCAATAGTCACATAGTGACTGTGCATGTTTCTATCACACTGTAAGTTATTCAGGGACACACAGAAACATGAGTAAGCTAAGGATTATTAAAATGAATTAAAATTTTTAATTAATTAATTAATTAATCAATTATTCATTTAAATTTAAAAAAAAAAGAAGAAGAAATTTGTTTCTGGATATGACACAAATGCCCTAAGATACTTTAAATAAAGCCAGCAAGGTAAGGAACCAGGTATAATAGGGAAATGGCCATTAATAGTAATATGTTTTTATTTCACAGTTGAAGGGAATGTCACAATGCTTTTACTCCCATACCAATACTKTTTTCATTCTCCACACAACAAGCATGCAGGGCAAAAAAGACAACACATTCAGAGTGAGCCTGAACTTGAACACTGAAATATAATGCAAGAATTGAAGAAATTACTTATGTGGTTCTCCACCCCAATAAACTGCAGAGGTTTTCACATTACTTTGTAATAGCCTCGATTCACCAACACAGTTTTTTACTCTAAAGGAGAATGCCCACAGTTTTAGAAACCTCTTATGTGTAAAAAAAAGGGAGTGAAAGATAGGTAATGTACAGTAGCCACAGTGTCTGTATTAAGACTTGGAAATATCATTGCTGCTACCATTAAATCTAAGTCGTTGACACTGCAAAGCAAAATCTTTCCTCAAGAAGTAAGTCTGTGGAAAGCCTTTTGCCAAATCATTCTGTTGTAGGGAAAAGAAAAAGGAGATGGAAGAATTGCGCTGAAGCTTGAGTCAGAGCAAGATGTTTGTGCAAGATCCAAACTGATGGGCAAATATCTCTGGGTTAGGAAGCTTACTAGTTTCTAACATTTTAAATGTCAATATGGAATTAATCTAAAAATCTTTGATGGCCCATTGTGCAGCAACAAGTCAGCTGGACTGTAACAGGAAACAGAAAGAATTCAAATCAGTTAGAAATTAGAAATATCTTTAATTTTTGCTGCATTTGCCCTCCCCCCGCCAAGTGAAAGCAGTAAATTCATCCAATGCATARTTACCAGAAGTATAAAATAGGAAGTTTTCAGACTTTAAGTAGGTACACAGTGGAATTTAAATTGAAATGACATTACTTTATGTAGTATCTGTGGCGTACCAAAAATGAATGCCATGCAACAGTGATTTTTCAGGCTAGGAGTTGTAATTAATCCTTAGAAGAAATCAAAAGTTCATTATCCCTTCCTCAAACAGCACACAGTACAGAGGCATCAGCATTTCATTGCAGCTGGATCAGTTGTTTTGGAAACAATAAAATTCTTTTGTATGGAAACACAAAGCAAAATGTTCTCTTTCAATGATTATTTTATGGCAGGCAATAACAAAGATAAACTAGTGCTCCCCCTTACAACACCCTGATTTCAGTCATTCATTACTTTGCCAAACTTCAACTGATTAGATGTRATTTTCCAAGTCATGTATCTTCCAATGTTCCTTTGTGCTGCTCTTGTTTTTATTTCCCTTTCTGGATGATCTAGTGTTGTGCATTTTTTAACTGAAARCAAAGACCTCATTTTGCTTTAAATTTATAATTTAAATTGGTTTACCAMTTAAAAAATATTAAAGAAAGAGAAGCTTATTTTACCTTTATAATGTAAGGATTTTTTTTCTTTGCACAATCCATCAAGATTGTACATTTGTGCAGTGTCTTGTATTCSCCCAGAAATTTTAGCCACTCCTGTGCTAAACAATTCTCCCAAAGTCTGACATTTTAAGCTAGCTTATGCTTTTCAAAATATTTCACATTGCACATTTGGAGTAGAATTTCTACCCTTCCCATTTTCTGTTGGCAGCAGATAATAATCCCAAAATTTGTTTACCATGATGTAATTCCTAAATGTTCTGGAGAGTCATGACTCAGATGTTTCAAAAAGGACATATGAAATAAGTGRGTATCTTGTCATGTGCCACTTCTGCCTAGGCCACTGCAGAGAATCAATACTGATTGATCTTATTGTACTGTCATGAAAATACATTTTCTTTAATGTCCAAGAAAGACTGAGATATTTTGTATTCTGATGAAGCTGCAATTAGTCCATTCGGGGATAAATTAATAACTCTATGTTGGATGGATTTGAATCATGAATAACTTTAAGCTACATAAATAAAAAAGTATTGATTTTACTCAATTGATTCAGGGTCTTATTAAAAAAGCAGCATCAGTGTAAAACTCTTTTGTGACGTGTGCACAAGACAATGTATTAACATTTTGAAAGAGAAGTGTAAGTTCTTCTAACTTTTGAGTGGTTAACTTTACAGACTTAACAAACATCATGCTTATTTATATCTAGACAGCGATACRCAAGAGTGATTCTCCAGATGTCAAACAGAACAGCCTGAGTAAAGATGAATGGAGCTATTAGTATTGAATTCAATAGAACAGAGTGTAAAAACAGAACRAATTTATTGGACTCTTCTGCAAGAGCAAACAAAAAGGATCAGYGAGGCTTGGGAAGAAGAAACCACACAAAGTGGAGATGTCTATTGTATTGGAGATAGATGACAAAAAATAAACAAATAAGCAAGSAAGTTATATACTACCTCTATATGCTGCAAATAAACTTGTACCAAARGTGTTTCCAGGCTATACAGCAAGCCATCATTTCCACTTCTTTTAYTGATCATCCACAATTCCTTCCTACCTTTAGAGATGAGGGAGAAAGGAAGTTTTCAGACACAACACCTCTTAGAAGCAGCAGATCCATGGCACCTGTGCAGTCCAGCTCTGTATTCTGGGCTCTCTCAAATATTTTCAGTGCAGTGGCCAATCTTTTTTGTTGGAGACTAATGGGTTTTGACAGCTTTGTGCATGGAAARCAGGAAATTGGCATAGGAATTGGTACTAGGCCTGAATTCTTAAATTTTCAATAGACTTTTTAAACTTTAAACTATGATTGATTAATATTACTGCCTTTTGACATAGTTTACCACTTTTAAAACAAACAAACAAAAAAGCATCAAAAGGACACACACACAAACAAAACCAAACAAGAAAACAAAAAAAAAAATCCCCTATTCCTTCCTTTTAGCCCCACTTTTTCTTTCTACTTTTCCCACAGGTGCCATAGTCAACTTGAAATTTGTCAGTCCTGCAGAGTTGGCACAACCCCACCAGTACTCAGGAGGCTGCCAGATGCAAATTCCATGGGCAATTGCACCTGTAGTTCTTAATTGTCCTTAGAGTTGGTTACGCATCTATAATGTCTTTAAAGAGTTTGCAAGGTGAATTTACAACTTTCRGTGAGCATCACAGCCCTTGCAATACAAAATTAGCAAAGATGATGAAGCACATTGCTTTTCTCAGTCATGAGCTGTGACCTACAGACCTGTGGGATCTCAGGTTCTAAAGTCTTTTCAGTTCACAAGTCAAATTTCAGTTGCTTGTTGCTGTCAGATTCACGCAAAGAGTAATAGGCAGGGTACCTGGAAATCACAGCTGTGTAGAAGGCAGATGATTTCACTTAAATGCAGTGTTTCTTTTTTCCTTAAATGTAACTGAGTGATTTTTTTTTCTGATGTCACAGACAATCCCTGGAGAAGTTGCTTTTTTATAGTTCTACCAGCTTACTCCATGGTGAAAGAATCCCATATTACAAACAGTAAGTAAGAGTTTTTCTAGAAACAGCTTATGAAAGGGAAAAGCAATACTGTGAAATGCTTAAAGCTTCCTCTTTTTCTAATGCTTGTTTGGTATTCTCAAGCAAGGTGCGAATATTTCCTTGGTCGTATATTGTGACCCAAATTTATAACCATATGGAAGTGGTCATAACTGACAGGTTTTCTGTTGGCAGAGGTGTGGATATTGTATGTGTTGTCATCAGCTGAGTGTCAGGTCAATTGAAGATGAGAAACCACAACAGCAGAGTAAGACTTTTCTTTTTTTTTTTGCATGTATGCACTGGCATATTAATCTTACTTAAAATTTATCTTATGTTTGGAGAGATCTGATAAAAGAAAATTCTTGCATCTGTGTTATAAATAAGACACAGTATTTTCTTACTGTATCACATTTACACATCTGAAACAACAGGATGGACTGGAAAAAACTGGTGGTATATAAAATAGTTTTATATTTTATA
>CADDXX010000611.1:92512-108588 GCA_902810485.1 Alauda arvensis
GGAGAGGAGAGGAGAGGAGAGGAGAGGAGAGGAGAGGAGAGGAGAGGAGAGGAGAGGAGAGGATTCTCCCAAGACCAGTTTAACACCTCAAGAAGATGATCTAAATGCACATAGCTCATGCCTGCTTCTATGCATGTTCTTAAGTTTGCTGTAGAAGTGCCTGAGTATATTTGTAACATGTTTATACTCATATGTTTGCACTTACACATGACAGACAATCAATGGATCCTGTGTGACTGATGTAACTGAATATTTCTTCTTCTGTTATCTCACTGCAGCATGTTTTGAAGGAAGGCACTTAGCTATTTATTTTCCAAACAGTAAATGGACTATCAAATAGCTGCAAAATACAAAGAATTTCAATAGAGAACTAGACAATTTCTCAGCCAAACTGACCATAATCCATTAGGAATTTTTAGCAAAAGGCTACCAATAATCTGATAGAGTTTCCTACACCCTTCAAYGGTCCTGACAGAACTTGCCATGTTTGTATTGGAGGAAAGGTTTGTCAAGTGCGCACACTTAATGTGTAGCTCTTTAAAAAGTTTTTTAAAGGGCCATGAAATGAGTAGGAGACTCCTGATTTGGCCATTTAGTTTTTTAGTGCAAATAGTATCACTTGGAATATGTAACAGACATTCTTTTAAGGAGCACCAGAAGAGCAAACCTAAATTAAAATATTGTTTACATAGTTAARTATTGGGAAACAAGTAAGAAAAATTATTAGTCTACAAATTAAAAACTTTTCAGCATCTAATGACCACATTACCCAGGTTGACCTATAGATAAATTTTAATTCTGAACTGCACTGGAATCACTCCTTCCTCTGGACTGGTATCCAGGTAATTTTAATTATATTGCTTTTTAATTGGTTTGCTTTTCTTTAGTTTACTTGAAACCATTATGGTCTTATAATCTCTGTAGAATTTAACTACTCTTATGGCAGAAAACTTTTTAAATTTGTTTGGAACATTTACGGAGATCTTCTGCTTAAAGGAAGTTTACTAAACAAACAAGATTCCTCAGCTTATCAGATTTACACTTAATGAAAATCTTGCAGAAGAAACATCATATCACCATGTAATTAAAGACAGTATGATAATGCATTTGCACAAAGGAGAGTTTGGATGCAAATTAGGTTCAAACATTTTTAATCTTGATGCTATTTAATTCCTGAGTGCTTATCAKTATAAGCTCAAAATGAGCTGTTATGTTTATATTTTTACTGTTGTGTACTACRTTTATGTGAGTGATTAGCACATAATAATTCGTGGATCACAGCCCTTGAACATGAAGTCCGCTGAGGACTAACAGCACGGAGGGTGGCAACGGACTTCATCCATCCTCCATTTTTCCACTAGGACGTAAGATGTAATCACTTCAGAAATGACAAGTGCTACTGAAGCATTCTTTGGAATTATCTGGCTGCCTGGTGTTGTACTTTGTAAGGAAGACAACTCTCACTCTCTGGRAATTGCCTTAAAGTGAACCAGGCACATTAAAGGAAATTAGGGGGTGATGTTATGCATTACCAAGGTGTTGAACATTATGAGAGGGGTGGTCAATATGACAGTAATTCATTCCTATCTTGTATTGAWAGATTTTTTTCTATATCACTACATTGATTTTGGCTAATAGGGTGATGCTGATGGAAGCAAGCAGTGGAGTAACACAATGGCCACAATTGCCTCCAAAAAAACACTCATAGGTAATTACAGGGTGACTGAAGAAACCAGCAATCAAAAAAATATTTTAAAAGTGAGTTGAACCTGGGAAACATTATGATTTAGAGTGAGGGGCTTTTAAATGAGATATTCCCCAAGAATGTAGAGAAAAGGGGGTTATAAGTTAAGTGATAGTGAAGACTAAATAAATATTAGTCTTTGTAGAAAAATTAATAGATATTTGCTAAATAGCTGGGTGGGGGTGGGGATGTGCTCGTTTTTTAGCAAAATGTTTTACTTYTAAATAAAGTAAGATTCTGGTTTGGAAGTATCAGGTTGAATGGTAATAGATTTCTCTCTCTGGAGAAGTACAATGCCAAGTGGTACAACCACCGTAAATACACAGACTCCCATGACCTGTCTCATTCTGTGTAGATCCTGCTCATGGCACAAGGCTTAGATAACAATAACCAAAATAGAGGGGCTTCAAAAAGAACTGTAGCTRACCCACCAACTTTGACCCCAGCATCAGAAAGACCTCTTTTCGCATGGGCTGGATTTGACCTAACGAGCTAGAGGTGAATGCTATACATCCCATTACCAATCTCCAGAGATCCAGTACATCTTTTATATTTTTTATTGGAAGTTAATGGCCCTGTAGGACTCTGCTAACAGATTTATAAAACCTCCAGGAAATCTTTATTCAGACTTCTAAGGTACGCTARCTTGAACTTCTGGCCTCCTAATTTTGGTTTTCTCACTTTGTGTGACTTTCAAAAGTGTGTSTTAATATGAAAATATTCAAGAACATTTCTAGAAGTTTTAACCCATTCCGTAGTTTCTGTAACAGTGAATTAAACCCCTCTTTTAAATACCTTTCAGCAGTAGAAAATTTCAAGAAACTTCATTGCCACCCCATKTCAACTCTCCCTTTGAAATTCTTTCTCCTTCAGTGATAAGTTTAGTAGGGAGCATCAAATTTCATTTCAGATCAGAGACTTTATGTACGTTTAAGTTTATGGTAAATTAATCTTTCTCTTTTTATCTCCTTATTTTAACACCATAAACTTCTGGAAAACAATCTGTGTTGTTATGAAATACTAGTGTTTACTGAAGCTGAAAGAATACCTGATTATTTTAGGCAATAGCTTCTGAATATGTCTTCACTGGTCTGAYTTGGACTCTAGTTTCWYTGGTCAATGCAGTCATCTATTGTCYCAGGAGACCCTTGCAATTGATACTCACCATAAAGTAACAATCTAACCTCAATCTGGCCTTTCATTTCAGCATTGTGTTGGGTTTTTATGATGGTTTCCAAAATGCTTCTGGCTCCACTTGTGAAGRTTCTTTCCTGTAAGAATGGCTGAAAAGGGAGAAAAYYACTGCATACTAGAGATGGAAGAGARAAAAGATAGGGGAGTRTGGAATCAGGGTTTCTCCTAAACAACAGCTAATACAGATCCCTTTCTTCTACTCTTTTTGCACTGGCAAAATCCTTGAGCAAGATTCTYTGCCCTGGATAAAGACTGAAAACAAAACTAGAATAGCTGAATAGTGAAAAATGAAATGAGACAACCATTCTATTGCWAGCATCCCATTAAACTCCTCTGCCAGTACCTTCACTTTCCACTTTGGGAAAAGAGTCCTTCTCATTATCATTGCAGAAATTAGAAAAGGAAGATGACCTTTCTTTTCACTTCATAGCTTTCTTCATGCCTGTTCTACAGAGAGTATAAAAGCCAGTGTAATGAAAATTCATTCTTCAATGTAGGTGATCACATTATGATTTGTTTGTCCAGTCCCTGCTGTTAATCTATGATGAAGATGCTCATGCAGCCCTCATTGGTCCATTCTGTGATCTGAGAAAGGTACATCTGCTCCTGCCAGGAGAGAGCTCCTGTTCACTGAATGTGTCTACCTTACTCTGTATTTCTAAGGGGCTTATTTTTCCATGGTCTTACTGCCCTACAACAAGGGAAAGAACTCTGGCAAAAACCAAAATATAATGAGTAGGTTTAATATTTTTTAGGCCCTGACCCTTTCAAAACCTGCCTTTAAGAACTTTCTGGGAGATTTACATACTTGTTTATTTTTCCACAGTGTTTGGAAGCTCTAGTTTTGCAAAATGTTATTATACAATTTTTCTGAGTAAAAGCTGACAAGCTCCTGTGACCACATTCATGAAAAGGATCTAAATAAAGAAAAATACACTATAAACAGAAACCCAGCATAAAAMTAATAAAATATTTATGTGAAGGTACTGTTAAAATACCCTTGGAAATACTTCCTAGAATTATTTTGGTTTCTGGAATCTGCTAGGATATATCATCATCATCATCATCATCATCATTGCAAATCCTCTCATATTGTCCATTGAGTTCACTGTAATATTATCAGTATTAATTCAAAATAATAGCCCCTTTTCCCAGTAAAAGCTCTACATGCCAGGATGCTGCATTCATTTCTAGGCAAGTAAAATCTTATGRGTGCATATCTACAAATTCCAGAATTAAAACTGTAATGGAGGAGCTAAAATTTAGGACTGAATTTTCAACTGAGAYCTCATTAAAACCAGGATAAATGYCCCTCCAATAAAATGTGATTGTGAAATAGGGAGTGTATTCCTAAAAGGTTATAGAAGGTTATAGAAGTCAACATTTTAAGAAGGAGAAAGCATCATATGTGTGTTCATATGTTCAGGATGTCAATTGGAATTTTTTTCCCAGTGTGCCCTGTTTTTCCTTGCTATTCTGTTTGCAGACAATAAAAAGTGAACRGGTGATGTTGACAAATTAGTGACAACCTTTAAAACCTCTTAGTCTGATTTGRCTTACTCCTCTAAAGTGGAGTAGGCAATAGAATGACAGTGCCCATAATGACATTTAATGAAAGCAACATTTTTCTTCCTGATTGGTACCTGAGAGATAATATATGGGTCAAATTGAACAGTAATAGGCCCAAGTTAAATTATTCACAGTATTCACTGAGGAGTGACTAACCTACTATTTATATTCTTTCTGAATATATCATTATGTCTCAGGCTCAATTTGCAAGGTTCTATTTGAAGTCAATGGACTCCAGAGTATACATTTTGTTCATCTAARAAGTCTGATAACTCAAATTATTGAGTTATTACATAGATTGGGGAATAACCAAAGTARATTTAACTACTAGAGTTAAGTTGCAAGAAAACTTATTTAGATTACATGTATTCAACACATATACACAAAATATTTAGACATATTTACATTCAGCAAGTGGAGGAAGGTTGCTTAAATTGATGAATTCTCTCTAACAAACATCTAGAAAATGGACAGGAAGGGACCAGATTTGAAAACTAAGATATKTTTTACCCATTTCATTATTTTAAATGCAATTCCTAGGGAGAAAACAAGCAAATGAAACATAAATTTAATTGTTTCCATTTTTATGCCTTTGCAGCCATAGAAATAGAATTTGAAGATTGCTGAGAGATCAGATTTGGAAAGGTTTCTTCCTTACAACTGAACAAAATTAAATATTGGGTCATATCTTCCCTTATTTATATTCAATTGAGAGTGTTTCCTGAAATAARAAAGTGYTAATTTTGCAATTTAAAYATTTATTTTAAMTATTTTGATATTTGAAAATTATTTAGAAAGAGAACATACTGCAATGATAGTTTTGACCTGGCTACCAATTACATTAATATTTAGCTTGAATGCAACAGGAATGTTCTTGTGTGTTGCTGAAGTACAATATGAAGTGTTTGCCATTTCAAAAATCAGTGTGAAAATTTAGTATTCAAAATAAAATTTATTTCCTAAGGATTCTGCTCTTTGCTTCCAGTGTCCCYTTTTCTGAATGTCTAGCTAAAAGGAGAAAAATATTTTTAATTAAATACACCAAAAGGGCTTAAACTAATTTTAGAAAAGAATCTTAGTACAGGGACATATAATACAGAGATTATTTAAAGATATTGGTTAACACTTGATGTCTCTTTTACTTAATCTGGAGTAGAGATTAAAGTGATTTTAGAAGGAAARTGCAGTATCACAGCCTCTCCTTTAAAATGTTTCTTAAGCTGAGTTAATTGGAAATCTTCAAGCACCCTAATCAGAGTTAAATCTGGCACATAACATGAGGGGCATCTTTCCCCACCTCCTGGATCAGTCATTCCCATTTCTGCACTGCTCACTGTAGAGGACCAGACCTAAGCATGCTTTATCTCAAACATTCTGATTGTTTCCACAGGAAAGGAGATCAGAGGAGAGGGGGGGGCAGTGGGGCAGTGCTGTTCTAAGCCAGCTCCCTGCTCTGTCTTGGGACACGTACTCAGGACCCTCCTGCCTCTCTCARCTCACTTCCTGGAGAAGAGTTGGATGTTCCTGCATGAACAAAACAGCATGAAAAATCTAGTTTGCATAAGAGATGTACATCATGTTAATGATAAAAGGGAGCAGATTGGGTGCCCTCACTCTTTTCTCTGGCTCTTTTTCTCCTCTCTTCTTTTTTCTCTGTCTCCCAACCCCAGCTCCAGAGGGTTCATGTGGCAGGAACAATGCAGGATCTAAGGACTGGTGATATTCTTTTTTTCCCTTATTTTCTTTGCCTGGGCAAAGCACAGCTATCATATTCTGCCTCAAAATTTTGTTGAGGCTTGTGAGCCTTTTGAGGAGTTTGTTGTGGGAGCTGAGAACTTAATGAAATGCCCTGTGCCGAATTAAGGGCTTGGTAGCCAACACCTTTTCAGTCTAAATAATGGGCTGGTTGCTGGAGTTGTGGTGGCTGGATAATGAAAACACAAGGGTTTTGACACGTGGTCCAGTGTCTTTGTTCAGCCTGATGAGAATTTACAAGGAACATCACAACCCTACTGACTGGTGGTGACACTCATTCCTGCAGTCCGTGAGCTCTGGACACTGAGGGCGAGGCCAAGAGGTGAGTCAAACATCCAGAGACACAGGCTAGCATTCAGTAGTTCATCTTGTCTTTTGATCTTTGATGTCTCTAAATCAGAGAGAAAGAAAAAAATGTGTTGTTAAAGCAAAAGGTCTTAGGCAGCATCAGACAACATGTATTTCTAATGACAGAACCAGAGAAAAGAAGTGTTCCATTCAGTAACAATAATCTTTTAGGAAAGTATAATCACATCAGTGTGGGCTGTGGCATTAGGAAAATATATTGGGGTGTCTTTTATTTTAAAAAATCCCATGAAACACATGCTCTTTTGTATAGTCATTTTTATATTTGCTTCATTTTTATATTTGCTTCATTTTTATCTTAAAAACAAGTTACGTGGCATATGAAGGTATGGGGAAAGATAACATTCTTTAAATAGTGCAGTCAATGAACAAGTCCTTCTTTTATCTGATTACATCTCTTCCAATCTCATTTAAATACATTAGCTGCTCAATTRTGATGAACTAGAAACATTCCACCCTCTGGTWCTGCTTTTTTCACCTTAATGTTAAATTTCTGAATTSTCCCMTTCAAGATGTTAATACRTTTTGTGTTAATTGTTCTTAAAGTTACATTTTACTTCCAAAATAACAGGTGATTCTAATCTTATTGTAAGTAAGAACTGGTTTGCAAGGGAGACTGTGTAGYCCTTAGTCCTTCATTAAGCATTGGTGAGTGATGTGCATGCTGTAGGACTACCAAAGGTAACTGAGGCTTCCCAGGGGATTTATCTCTCCCTGGCTTGGTTTATATAAATTTTAATTCATGGCCAAACCTTGACTACCTGTCTATAGTTTCTGTAGCTGGCAATAGCCACCTCTTCCTTACAAATGTATGGATGATCCTATTTTTYTAATTCATATTTATTTCCTGATTGTTTTCGTGCTATCCCATTTAAACTGGTCACAGATTATCTATTCCTTACAGTGTGGTCCTAAAACCTGTACAATTGGAAATTTTGTCTGAAAACCTACCACAGATATAAACCTCAGCTCATACAAACCTCATAATTCTCAGGAAGAGAGTTATGCAAATTGCCTTGACACACTCAGCTGTTTTCAGTACAAAAATGGTATACATGAATCACAAGTTACTTAYTAATATTTTAAGGTCATGGAAGTGCAGAAAGGCATTTTTTACTGATTCTACAGCATATAGCACTATATGTTCAGGTGTTTGGGTACACCTGTTTTATGTTATTATTGCAGAGTAATAAATATTCGTATTATCTAGGCATTACCTAAGTGTCTTAGCATTTTCTCAGAAGGTTCTGCATGTTGCTGTGTGTGCACATACACACCAAGGAAAAAAAAAAAACAGGAGGAGAGAGAAAAATAATGCAAGTCCTATTAGGAAAAAAAATGATAATGAAAACACCTTGTCTGGTAAAATTTATAATTAGAGGCTAAAACATAGTAATACCTGGTTTGAGTGTCTGGAAGTTAGTTTTCAGCAGAAATGTTTCATTTCAGTTTCTATTTCAGCTGCAGTATGGAGCTGTTTTCTTTAGCTCTGTTCTCCATTAAATGTTACAACTAAATTCCCATAAAGGAGGCAGCTCTTTAAAGGTGGACTATTCACTTATTTATACCTATTCTTTTTGCCATTTTTCCTTGTTTGTGCTTCATATTGAAAAACTAGACTCAGGCTAAAAAACACACAAACAGACCAAGAGAATTGGACAGAATGAAATAGTAGGCAGTTTTACTGTAAAGCAGAGAGCAGAAAGATATCATTTTTTCTGCCTCCTCTGTTCCTTTGAAATGGTTCTCCAAAATGGCTTTCCTGAAGTAATTTTTTTCTTTAGGGCTATAACTGTAGGTATTCTGTCAGCTTCCCTTTTCTTTTGTACAGGTTTATAGTTCTCTATAAGCAGAATGCTAAAAGCAAGTACAGTAAAATGTCAGGGCTGAAGTCATTTCATAGCTACGGCAAGTTGCCAGGTTATTTACACATAATTCTCAGTATTTGCTAACATGGAAAAATTAGTCTCTCTATGCCTTTAAAAACGTAAGCAGTTGCAATATATGGATGCAAATGGATGAAAATAATATTATTCAGTGATTATGCTTTATCTAAATTAGATAGCCTAATGATTTTTTCAGATTATATTTTTTGGAAGAGTTTTTATATGCATTCATAATATAACATTAAAATTCCATAAATCAGTTGTGTTTTCTCTTCCAGATAACAAATGAAAGATTATCCCTTCACATTAAAATACCCTGAAACTGGAAAACATTATCTGAATTGATAAAATGGATGTTATGAAACTGAGCTTTACAGAGTATGCCCTCTAAAAACATCACTTGCCTGAGACACCAGATAAATATCACATATCCCTCCCTAGCCAGCATGGGAGCACGGGTTTGTCTCATTCAGAAAAGGAGCATTCTTAGCTCAGGTGGGAGGCAGCGGTCACACAGTTCTGAATTATTGTCATCTTTATGTGATAGCTCARAAAATGCTTAAAAATTGGTGATTCATATCAYGTGGACAAWAATTACTTGTRCAATATTCTTCTTAGGTCAAAATTACTAAAGTCATAAGTCTAGATATATTGGGGTGTAGATCAGCAAAAGTGATTAACTGGAAACTCCTTTCAGAAGAAAAATATAGTATTTCTGTTTCAAGCAAAAAAATATTCTAAGCTCATCTGATACCATTATAATAAATGTTTAAAAGCTCAAGTAGTTAACAGTAGTAGTTAAATTTCTCTCCATCTRAACAGGTAGAAAATTAATCCAAGAGCCTCTCTCTGCAAATGTCTTGTTCCCAGTACATAACATTCCATGTGGAGGTTGTGGGCAAAAATATCTCATGAAGTAAAAGTATAGAATAAATGTCTTGAAAATTCTAGARTGAAATCAAAGCTCAAAAGCCATTATGAMAATGATGCTACCATACTAATGTAATTGTACTTTTCTAATATCATAGTCATGTCATAAACTCCAAGATAAGCTGATGTTTCACAGTAAAAGCACTGCACAAAATAGTATTGAGTCATGATTACCTCAGTTCTGCCACAGCACAGGCAGACCTGTGTTTAAGCAATCTTTTTCTCAACTCATTTTCTCCTATTTATGCTCCCTAGTAATACCTACCTGAGAATGCAGAAAYTACCTTGATGTCTGAGGAATGTTTGGGGGAATATGGTGATATACCAGCGTATACCTGACTGAAACCAGTCTGAAAATGTATTCAAACACTGGCCTGTGTAACTGGAAAGAAGAAAGACAAATGGAAAAAATGGATACCCAGTTGTCACCCTGAATTTTAAGCCTTCTGATAATTCACATAGTCGTAGCRGAGTTTCTCATGGGTTTTTAGGTAAACAACRGGGTTGTTTGTGTAACAGGTTTTCAACATTTACATTCTTCCTTATTAGGAGGAGAGAGCTTGGCAAGCATTTCTGTTAGCCAGTGTGATTGGAGAGGTAGAGACTTTATTCTCCAATCACTGSCCKTGGTTAATTTGTATATATAAATAGTTTCAAGAAAAYAAACCTCTCTTTTCTTTCYGWCATGTGAGTGTGTGYGTCGTACCGTTRTTTTGTATAGCAGTGTGACACCCAGTTTTTACAAATTGCTCCATTTGAGCCAACTTATCCCGRAGCTTGCACAGCAGTGCTGCTGCTTTGGTGAGGAGAGGGTCACACAGACAGGCAGCTGGCAGGAGCTGTAGGTGTCCCAGCCCCAGCCAGAAGGCTTGGCTCTTAGTGCTAGGTCTGGTGATTGCCCCTCCTCATCTCACATGTTCAACCCCTCTCCTGAAGCAAAGACTCTCCAGTCAGTGCTTTCTAACCCTGAAGCTTAAATTTAGTTCCCAAGTCATCTTTAGGCTTTTACATGATTAACAAAAGTGCTGAAGCCTGAGAGTTGCTGCTATAATCGGGTCAATTCCTACTTCCTGAAGCTGCTAAATCACAATAAACCTCCCTTTTGCCAAAACTTTTTTGCTGACAGCAGGTGATGGGAAGAAGGAATGTGCTTATTTATATTCCACCTTCTCCCCTTACACATACATAATGCACTTACCCATAAGCAGCATTCCATTATTTCTCTGCTAATCCTTCTCTGGGAACTACACCGGGCAGACCCACAGGAAGCGAGATGCCTCTGAGATTGGCAAGGTTGCCTTGTGCTTGGATGGCAATTTTTTATTCCTCTCATGTTACATCACCTTTCACAACTGCAGATAATGCATATTGACAAAGCATAAGGTTCTCTGTCTATTGCTTGTCTTTGTTATCCATTCATTGGCTCAACATGTCGTCTCAGACAGGCTATACTGTACCAATATAATTACTTCTTACTTGTAGACTTTGCTTCTTGATCAGTAAAGTATATCATTAAATGTCTACATTTTCCAGAATAACTTTGACTTCATTTTTCTTCAAAATATGTTCTATTTTGAAGAAATGTACAATAAAAGGTGCAATTATTGTTAAACAAATAAAATCAATGACAGCATCATATTACTTTAAGTAGATCAGCTCTCTTTAGAAAAATAATCTTCAGAAAGTTTTGTCATTATGTTAAACAATTGTATGTGAAAGACTAATGAAAATATGAAAGCTCATCTATGTAAAAAAATTCCTGCAATGTTTTTCTCAAAACCTCTTAGACAGTCAAATAATTTCCTYGACATGTCAAGAAAATAAGTGTTGTATTTTGCAAGTGTAATTTCTATAACAAGAATGAAAATAAAAATGAGGAAAGCATATTAACATCTTTGCAATAAATGAGATCCTCTTCTCTCTTTTTCCTGGCAATTTGAGAAATTACAATATTTAACTTGGAGGTTTGGGAGAAAATTGTTTCTTGCAAGTTCAAAGAATTARCAAGATTCCAACTGTTGCAGTTTCAATGGTGTTTCTTTAGTTCTACACATCTAARAGAATAGACCAAGGAAAATTCTTGTCTTTCCTTTTATATATTAAATTTTCAGATCAAGGTATGAGCTTAGAGACTTTCCAGTATAAGGGGRAAAAGGAAGAAAAAAAAAGGAGAAATAAAAGTTTTAATATATAAATTCTTCATAAGAACAAATTTTACTGGCAATACTATTAATCACACTTTATTTGATTCACTCATGTCTAATTCAAGCTGAGGGGAATGGGATACATCTCAACAGCCCCATTTGGGAACACTGATGGTGTCAAGGTCAACACCACCAGAATGCTTTCCTTACCTAATGGAAGTCAATATTTATTTCCTTTTTCAAATGGCATTTATCACTGATGATGCAGCCTACATATCATTCTGGAGATGAAAAGTTTGATTTAAAGCCTGTCCGRGGTCTTTTTATCAGGCTGGGTGTGCTTTGCTTGGATCAGGCCCTAGGTCTTCCRTGTACCTCTGGTCAAAGAGAATATGACAGGGGGTTTTCCCTACAGACACTCTCCCTMGGGAGAGGAAGCTGTGTTCTGCCTTTGGACTGACCTTGATAATAGATATTCTCTTTTCAGGGGCAAAGCACAAATGCACAGGTCAATACTCCTTGGAAGCCCWCAGTTCCAAGCTGAATAATACATCTCTGATGTCTACATTCAAAAGACTTGCCCATATTTCCCTTATTATAAACAGATTTTTTTTCAGAACAAGGCAAAATATATTAGTTGGGTAGCTTGAGGTGGTCTTAAACAAGAGCAGGAAAATTAAGTCTACCTTTATGCATATTTTTGACTCCTTAGTTGGTGCATCTCTCACCTCCCAATGTATTCCACAGGAACATTTCTCATTACAACAAAAATGTTTAATGTCAGGTTTCCTTGCATTTGTTTTCACTATTACCCAGTAGTACAAAAACATATTTTCTTCTTAGCATCTTTTATATCTCCAAGAAACTCATTTCAGATATTGAAAATACCCATATCTCTACCAAATGAATCATATAAACTTTTTCTGTCCCAAAACATCGTAAAAGCTTTGTATCCACTGGATAAAAGTACWGCTAAGGAAATTGAATATAGTCTCAAAAGACCAACAGAGACATTTGCAACACAGTCCATAGGGATTGATAGTCACTAAATTGAAGGTATACGCCTAAGTTTCTAAATGGATAAGATATAGGGCAGGAAGAGATGCAAGGTTAAGTTGCCAACAAATCTGTTCCATAGCCCTAGGGACAGTAACATCACAGAGTGGTTGATCCAGCAGGCACTTCATTGCTGGGAATGCAGTGTGGCACCATGTATTCCATTGTGGCACCATTCCCACACCTCTTTGCAATGCAAGAGGGAGAAAGCACACCTTGTAGTGACAGAATTGGGTGTTCTTTTAGCATGAAATAAAATATAATKAAATACAGTGGCAGTTGGACATGCCACAGAAAAAGCATCATCTGAGCCAGAGCAGGTACAGCTGGAGCTTTGTTAAACAATCTCACTTCTTATTTGGACTGATGCTTTCCACTATATATCAACCTGAAAAGGTAAAATATTACTACTTAAAATAGAAGCAGTRATAGCATATGCCATGCACAACAGAAATTTCAGGACTTGCACATATATAGCCATGAATAAGAAAAAAAAYGTATATCAGCTGGGATTTTTCATGATTGTATTTTAGCTCTGAAAATATTATCTGTACATAACACATGAATGAAATAAAATTTAAGATACTAGCAGTTATATCCTTACCAAAAAAGTAATTCTAATTCTAATTCTTTTTACATTTTTTGAATAAGACTTTGATCAACCTGGTCTGTTGGAAGGTGTCCCTGCCCATGGCAGGTGGGGCAGAAGTATTTATAGTCCCTTTCAACAAAAAGCATTCTGTGATTCTATGATAATTTTACAGAGCACATTTGTTATGCTATGTTATGTTATGTTATTGTTATTTGTTTCACTTTGCATTTTCTTAAATACTGGGCAACTTTTGACCAACACCATAATTACCAGTGATGTTTAACCAAGAATTTTTCTGACAATGTAGATCACTCTGAAAAGCTCATCTGTTTTTCCTCATGTACAATGTACAGCCAATGAAGTCATCCCATGGAATGTTTAGCCACATGCCATGGCTCCTGTTTTTTGAGTCTTTCCTGCTGTGCATGCCCACCACTGAGAAAAGAAATAAGAAAAGAATAAAAAAACATAGCTATGCAYATATGGATTCCTTCTTCCTTCATTCATTATTTWAAGAGTGGGATTTATATTGAGGAAACCATTCCTAAACYACTAGCTCCTCCCCTACCCCCTCTGATGAGAGACAAAAGTCAGAGGTTGAGATAAGGACAATTTATTGGAAACAGCAACAAGATAAAATGAACAGTARCAGCAAAAATGCCARTAACAAAAATGTTCAAAGATAGGATGATTTACATGGAAAGTGCTTACCAAGCCCAGGATGATGAAAAAACAATGACAGATAGACTCTCAGACTGCCACACTTTCCCACAACAGGAAAAGAATGCCTTTTCTTCCAGGAGGTGGGAGAGAGGGAGTCCCTTTCTCKCATCTCTGGTACTGGGTAAGACTGGGGTCTTGGCCACATCAGCACAGCTCCACATGGTTACTGCAAAAAATTAACCCTGTTGCTGGCCRATATATTACTATGGACATACCATACATATAGACAGCAAATGACAGCTTTAGAGGTTCAACTAAATTTTCAGCTGTGGAGGGAAATGTAGGACATGGAAGAAGAGCTACATCAAACTGCTGGGGCATTCAGTGAAGTCTGACAAGCAGAGCCCACARAAACCCCCCGCCTTGGTTTGTCAGCTTGTTGCAATTCACTCATCAGGGGCRCTGGCTTGCAGCAGTCACAGCCCTGTGAACAATGTGGTACATCAGAGCTAAATTATGCACCAACACCCTGATTTATGGCTAAGAACTGYTCTAAATTAAGTAGAAATTCTAAATTAAGGAGAAAATCGGAAATTAAAAGGCAAGGCTAATCTATTAGGAAATCATTTGCTAACCATCAGTATTATGGGAAATAGATCTAAAAATAAAGCCCCAGTGGAAAAATATATAACTAATRCACAGGATTTTTGAAATTCAAGAACTCTTGGAAAGTTTAAGGACTCCCTAGGGCAGATGTGCTTCCCCACCCTCAAATAATGGATAATTAACTTAAACTTTTACAACTAAGATTTTGACAGAGCTGAATGTTAAGATCTTTGGAAACTGATACAAAATCGTAATAAATCATGGAATACTGAGGAAATTCCAGAGTAGTCAAAGCAAGCTAATTTTCTTCCAATATTTTAAAAGGCTACATAGTGACTCAAGTAATTATAGTCCTGTCATCATAGCATCATTTATAGACAGAAGGATGGAAMAATTGGTATGAAGCTCAATTAATTTAAAAACTAAAGTAAGATAATAATTTAATTTTTATCAATCAGATCTTGTCAAAATAACATAATATAGGGAAGGTTTTTTTTAGATTTCTAAAGAGGCTGATAAAAGCACTAGTTTTAATTTAATATGCCTCAGCAACTATGTATTTTTACTTGGTACTAAAATTGATATTATATAAAAGTAATGGAGCAGAGATTAAATAGTAAATGAAATAAAATCAGGCCAACACATCTCTAAAAATAAATGTAAAGGATGGAGCATTTGTAACTTTTATACAAAGATTGATTCTTAACTCTATTTTTTTTTTCTTTTTCAACCATCTGAGAGAAACTACACATGTTTCTGCAGTCAAGTTGGCAAACAGTAATGTTTGTGATTGAAAATAATAAAGCCAGGCTACTGATATTGAACAACAGATATTTCTTAATAAATTTCTTATTAAGTGTATGTATCCAGTAAAAAAATACAGGATCATATAATTAGGAAAAAGATTGCTAGCTCTACTTCAAGGTTTCTGAGAAATTTCAGTGTTTCTCATCAATAAACAGATAAAATTTAAAGAGTAACATACAAATGACTAATTCAGAACCTGAACACATAAGTAGAATCCTAAACCAGAGAAATTAAGTTATACAATTTCCATTTATGACATCACATATTATCTTTTGGTTACCTTCAGATTCGATGTTGATAACTAAATATGTGTGTTTATAAGCTGGAGTTTTTCAGAAAAATCACAGAAAAGCCAGATTAATTGGAAATGAGTAATGATTTTCCCAGTTCTTGTTAATACTAATTTAGCAGCTGGTTTTATTATTGTATATATATATGTATATGTATATATATGTGTATATATATATACACTGATGGAATCCAGGAAAACCCTGTCTACTTCTTTTTCTGCTTACCATACTTGTTACATAAACATCTCATGTCCACAACTTGAAACAAGAGAAATTCTTATTGGTTACAAGAGACTTTTTTTCTAAAACAGTAAGAACTTTGTGAGTATTGGAAGCATGGCTATAAAAGAGGACTATTTTCATTAATTTTTTTTCAGACTATTTTTTTTAATAAAATATATAAAGTAGTTCAGAGATTAATTTTAGAAGCTTCAGTGATCTCAGTGATATTGAAGAAATCATGTTCAAGGAACT
>CADDXX010000611.1:118633-166575 GCA_902810485.1 Alauda arvensis
GCCACTGGCTTCTAAGAAGTGTCTGGCTCCCTCTTCTTCATTCCCTTCCATGAGGGATTTATCTACTTTTCCCCAAGCCTTTTCTTCTCCAGGCTGAGCAGTCCCTGCCATCTCAGCCTCTCTTCATATGARAGATGTTCCAGTACTTTAAGAAGAKGTGAKGGGAGAAAGWTGACATCTCAATATTAGTGGTAGAAGAGCTGGATGCTTTATTTGTTAATTTGTTTTAAAAGATTGATTGAAAAGTCTTTTTCTTTCCAGTACTATGGATTGGAAAAGCGAAATGAAGCTCAAATTTGCTGTTTGTGCCTGCTGCTCTACTTACTCTATTCTAATCAAAATTTTTCCACTGCCCAATGTTTATGTTCCTAGTAAGTGATTAAATGTTTTCAACAAAATATAAAGAGTGTATTTGTGTGTGCATTTTTTTAGTAGATCTGAACCACTTTAGCTGCATTTTTGGCAAACCTCATTCACTTCATCTTCTTGGCATTTCATTATATTTTGTGTGATCACAAAATCAACTCTCCAGCAACAAAGCGAAACGCGACTCTTTGAAATAAATGTTGTCATTAACAAGCCATGCCAGGCGCAGTGACAGATTTGCAGCTGTAATGAATAACATTTCCCACAAAGTTCTCCTGCCTGACAGAAAAACTGTGACATTACTGCAGGCAACAGTGTTGGAAACGAAAAGATTGATTGATGCAAGTAGATAATTGAAACCTCAGCTCTGTCACATGGATGCCAACCTAACAACCAAGCTACCACTCTACAATAACATTTATCATACAACAGCCTCTCCATGAGTAMCACACACACAGAGAAAACATGGAGTATTTCTTCATGACCATGAGTTACTTACTGCTAATTTATCCTAAGTCCTGATCTCTAAAACAAAAATTGGTTCATTTACTTCTGGTATCTCAAGTTCCCAAATTCAGTTTAGAGCTGTTGTCAAAAGCCAAGAATACTTAGTAGGAATGAGGCAAGTAGCACCCTATCTTTGAGGTGGTAACATCATTTTTATCTCAGTATCTGAGCATCTAAACATCTGAGTTCCTGAAGTTAGATGCAATAACCAATATTTACTCTTTCCTAGATAAGTCAGAGGTTTTGGGATTCGAGAAGTTATGACTAATTAGTCCTTATGCAAAAATATTTCATGCAAGGCATCCAAATGATTGGATGATGGTTTTATTATTCGTTCGAATAGATTTCAGAACACCCTCAAATTTTGTACTGTAACCATAGTTAATTTAGATTCCAAAATCATATTTGAACATGTCTGTAAGGATGCTTGGGATAGTTCACAATTTTTTTTTCATAATCCCATTAAAACTCACAATAGACRTTTGTTCATTTAAGATTATTTTTCCTCTTTCACAGCTACTGYTAAAGAATGCTTTTATTATATGGTATTCTCTCAAGAAAACTTATAAATTAAGTAATATCTAACATATATCATCCTTGGTATAACAAGTGTACAGTGGATCTATGTGAAGCCATTGCACCTAGTAGAATCACACTGATTTGCGAAATTAAGCAAAATTAATTTACAAGTCCACCTAATCTTAACAAGTAACTGATTAAAAATACAAGGATGTTTACAAAAAGACCACTGAGTGTGTGGCATTAGCAAATTATCACATARCAACAGATCTGATGTGGCAAATGACACTGATAGAACTACCASGTAAAGAGGACAGCAACTATATCGGTAAATCAGAAATAAAATAAAATTAACAGGTTTTTTTAATATTTTTTATACTTTCACAACAAATATTTTAATTAATATGAAGAAAAAAAACCTACAAATGTCAACCTGCTATTGCTTTATACAAGAAAAGATATGCAATTCTCCTAATAAAATAATGGCCTGAAATAATACTCCAGATAAGTTGTATAGTTTTTTACCCTGCTACTGGTGTTAAATGTAATATATTTTACCCATTGCCCTGATTTTATAATTTATTTACCACTATTCAACATAGATGTCTGATAGGAACAGGAGATGGGTTAAATTGTCAGCCTCTGCCGAGAATCTGGCCTCTTTCTGGTTTTGTCTTTTACTGATTGTCTCTGTGGACATTTCTTTCCTCACGCTCCCCTCGGGCTTCTTTCAATCTCCTTAAGATTTTTTTTCTTTCTCTTCCTTCCGTGAGCTTTGTTTCAAGTGTTCCAACAATCTGTTGACTGATTCCTGCAGTTCTTAAGCATTCATCACGTTCTAAGAAATAGCTTTGGTTGAATTCACCAAGGGCAACACAATTTTACCTGTGGTTATTCACTTTTCCTCACATCTCGTTTCCATTTCATTTCATTGACTGGCAATTTGATTCAATTTTTTTCTGCTCTGGCYTGACTTCCTTCATTCCTACAATACTTTGCTGCTGTCTTTATCCTTTGTTGTTTTTCTGTCTCTCTTCTTTCCTACTGACAGAAGAGTAATGAAATAAGAAGCAGTCTTTTKTTTGGGTAAGACCTCTAAAAGACTGAGACAAATACTGTCTGGGCTTAGGAAAGAATGACGAGCCAYAGAGAAATCTTTTTCAATGAAATTTCTTATTTCCTAACTTTAAAAGCAGTTAAGCCATTAAAATGCTCAAGACAATGTTCAGCATCCTTGTTTTCTTTAAGGACTTTTAAATTCTTATGCTTGTTTTGGCTCACTATCTTTTATTACAAGCAGGGAGTTACACTCTTATTGTCTTTGACTGTTTAAATATCCTTTCATTAAGCGTATTTGAGTTCATACACAGCTAAAAAACTCTAAATTTAATACAGATTTTAACATTAAGAAACTAAATTTAAAAATGTTGAATGATATTTTAAAAACCCCATAAGTTTTCTTTTCAGATCAAATATTCATTTAGCTATTTTATAATTTATCTGAAGTTCACATATGTCAGAAAACTGTCAGAAATTTGTTTTATAAGCAATATATGTGAATTAATTCAGATTAAACCTAATAACCAGATCAAGGTGCTGTTGCAGGGCTCAGTCTCTGCCGGCTTTGATATTCCCTGGACACAGCTCCAGACTCCCTGTCTGGTCCTATTCTGCAGCTGCAAATCTGTAGGTGGAGCAGGAGCCATCCTCCTGGGCCCACCAGCTCCCAGCCTTGACCATCGTGGGAGTCTCAATTTTCCAACCTGATAAACACAGACAGTCTTCTTCTCCTTCACCGTGGTTGGGGGTTCAGACACTGGACACTGCAGGGTCCCAGAGGAGATCCATCAGCTCTTACTCCTTATCTCTGCTGTTGCACACTGTGCTGACCTCCTCCCACAGTTTCTTTGCCTGGTGGCAGAGATCCCTCGCCAGTAGCACTGTCACACAAATCTGCTGGGAAGGTAAATTAGATAGCAGCAGCTGAGGCAAACCAGGAAATGCTACATCTTTTTCTCAGAAGAGGRTAAAAAACTTGCCTTGAAGTCTCCTCTCCTCTATAAAGACTCATTGATTGGGCTGGCAGGATGTGCTGTGGAATATCCTGGCTCTGTGAGTGYATTTTAATTTCTCCATTTCTATGCAAAGAAGTCTTCGTATGGCAACAATACATGAAGCTAGGAGTGTGATTAGTAGTTCATATTTTTAAATTGGAGACTGCAAGCACAAAAATAGAATTCTACATGATTGCAATGAGATAATATGCATGCTGTGTTTATAAATAACAAATTGAATACAAATAATAAATATATTATATAAATAATAAATAACAAATTGAATAGTGGAATAGTCATTAGAAAAGCACAATTCATTATATGTTCCTATAAAAGATGCAAACTGTGAAAAGGTGAGAGCAGGAATCTCTTCTCTTTGCCTTCCTGCCAAGAGGCTGTCTTGACATCAGTCTTTGTATTTTCCTTTTGCTTCAAGTGACTACCCAAATCTTCCACCATCTGCTCACGGCCAGCCCTCAAACTGGCAAAAAGCAGACAGCTTTCCTAGAACTAAACCATAAAATGCCAAATGCCAAACGAGACATRAAGCTCCTTTTTATAAAAATGCAATGTTTTGTACCAAGCAAAGTAATACAATAAATAKATAGATAAATAAATAAATAAACTACTCTGCAAGAAATTAACTCTTAATGCCRTTAAAGTAATGAGGCATAAGGTCAAAGGAAAGGAAACAAGACCTTAAATTAGTATTTTCACTGTGGTGATGGAACCACTGCTGAGACCCCTAATCCATTCATGCTGACAGACCCATTATCTGCAATTATTCTTTATTCAAGTGTAAACCACCATTATGCATGGAGCTGTTGCTACTGCAATAAAAWTTTTTAAAAGCCCAGTACTGCAAGTAGCAGCTGACTTCAACAAACTGCAGGGGTCTAACTTATAAAAATAACTTTCCATTTTCAATCATAATTTGAGTCTTATTGTRTCCTTTTGAGTTAATGAAAATAAAATATTTAAAGTCTCTGCTGAATCTCAAACTTGCATCAGGGCTTACGGTCAAAGTTTATTTACCTGTATCATCTGTATCTCTATTCATGTATGTATTCATGTGTCTTCTGTGTGGCCTCATGTGAGGCTCATTTTTGAAAAGCAGTAAACAAAGATGAGTGTTGTGTTCTGTAGTAGGTGCAATGCATTTAAGTTTTCTTTTGAGAAGAGCTGGTCCTGTCAGCTTCCATCTTCCTCAAACAATTGCAAGTTGTTCCACAGTATGAAAGAAGCACCTCTTCAAATTTTCAGTAATCTGATTCCTTTCTTGTCTTGACCTTAATAAAATTATCTAAAAATAGAGTGAAATCAAGAGGAATAATTCGGAAACCTAAGAGAGATTGAAGAAACTTGCTTTCAAAGAAATCATTGGCTCAAGTATCTAGAGCTGTTGCCAAGAACTAGAAAATATCTGAAATTAAAAATAAAAGAGACATTCTCGTTAAAAAAAAAAAAAAAAAAAGTCTGTGCTATGCCATGGTTCACATCAAGATGTATTCTAACTTCTGGTCACACCAGAAAAAATTATTTAGCTAGAYTGGAAAAGCTAATAAGCTTATGTCAGCTTTCTCATTTCTGACTTCATTCCTGAGAAATAAATAACAATAAGAAAATTAAGTATGCAGAGAAWATAGAAGTTTAGAATTGTTACCAGGGCCAAGTAGAAATAGACATCATGATTGAAAATTAATAAAAAACATATGTGCTTGAAGGAGTAAAGTAGAAATAGAGAGAGAAATATAAACAATGTCAGAAAAGACTCTCATACAAAGCTGATACAGTTGTTGATCTCATGATGAGTATTCTGCCCTGTATTAAAATCTGTCACAGCATCATTATTGCATTTCTATATCTGAGCCCAAATCCTCTAATAACCTATTAGATATAGACTTCCTTCCTGATACCAGAGAGGTCCTGTCTGAGCACAACCAGTTCATATCATGGCCATTGTGCAAAGACATRTTGCATCAAAATTAATATATGGGAAAAAGGATTATAAACAAAGCTGGAAAAGTAATAAACTGAAGAAATAACACTCCGTTTTCAAAATTCCAGCTTTATGACRGAAAGCTCTTAACTATACAATCTGACAACATAGCCTTTGTCTGATTTTATGTCATTGAGTCTACTTGAACAGTAAGGATGCCAAGGGTGAGACCATCTCCTAATCTTAGTTTCTTTTGCCCACAGCAAAAGAACCCACAGCAAAGCTTCATTTCAGTCACAGAAAGGCACCAAGGTACCTTGATGCAGGCCCACACGTGGCCAGAGTGSAATAAGCCACATGGAGCTGTATCAGGTCTGAGGGATGCCYKCARCCTCTCAGATTGGCTTAATAAGAGCGAGACCACTTCTCCRGGYGTGCTTTGTAACAGAAAAAGGTTTTAATAAAAGAGAAAATAAMAARCAGTATAAAGCAAATAAAAATAAAAAGCTGTATACAGTGCAGGGGAGACCCTAGCACTATGTGAGGCACCCCACAAAAGCCACAAGGGGCTCTGTGCAGTCCATTAAGTACCTAATGGCYGGGGAGGTGTCCTTGGCAAACTGCCCAATAAGAGTGGCAGCAGGTCTTGAGCTGCACTTCAGGTGACCAACAGGTGTCTTGGGCTGGCACTCAGCCAATCAGGACAACAGAAGAATTGGAACTTTCTGGTTTCTTTACCTTATAAGCAATCAAGGGATAAAACCTCAGTTCCTTCTTAATACAGAAAGCCCTGCTACTMTGGGKTGCATCTCTACAGTACCTCTGTAAGGAAGACAGCAGTCACACRTGTGCATACAGAGGTTGTGCCTTGGTTAGATATGATGGGAAAATGATGTGGACTTCATGCAAATGGTRTCTCTAAAGATCTTGACTTACACATGTTGAGAAGTCTGGTTTGAGCAGCTTAGTCATATACAGGCACATTTTCACCTACTCAGCAGAAACCCCATCCAAGTGTGCAAGGCATTCAGTTTCCTCTGTCACATCCAAATACATTGGAGTCACTAAAGATTTTCAACGAAATAAGTAAGAATAATTTAACAAGCAAAGCAAAATACTCGTCTCTAATTATATAATTTAGGAAAACGCTGAGTTTTTGTGGAACTGCTTCTAAAATGCTCTGTTCTTAACTGAAGCTAATCTTGGAAGATTTCAACCTTGATTTAAACCTAAGTTTAGCAGAGTTAAAGTAAAGTAACTGCATGATTTTGCACTGTAAAGCATCAGGCARCCTGAACAGGCTGAATCTGCATTTCCTCTGCCAAAAACTTGCAGTCAAACTAAGAGACCAGAAGAAAAAACAAGGAGAACTAGGTATCTTCCTATTTTTATATTTCTCAGACCTTCTTTTCTTGAATATATGGCCCTGAGTGTGACTGAGGCATTTGGACTTTAATGTACATCTTAAAATTATTAATGTCACCTAGTTAAACTTCTTCATCACACAAGGGTAATGGAGAGTGGAAATAGGCAGGCTATTCTTATGGCATTCAGTATGATGGCTTTAAAGTATCTACAGGCACTATGTAAAGTATGACTTCTGTTTAACTGGTGTTTAACCCATCTCCCAACACCTTTGCTGCTGAGCAAATTGCTTGTACAGTCTTCTCACTGAAAACAAAGAAAAGCYATTGCTATAGTAGCCACAGTGACAYRAGATATAATTTTRAAGGGAAATAGCCTGTAAAGGAGGTGCAGTTTTAATTATTTAGTTTCATTTTTTCTTACTTTTTCAGGTGATAAAAGCAMTTCTGGTTGTGTTAAATGTAAACTTTTCAATAAAGGAATATGAAATTCAATTCCTTTGAGGATAATATGATATGATTTCACAATTCTTTAAGMAATGTGCAAAAAGTCAAGCAAGTATAAAAATTGTAAAGGTAAAATATCAGAAATAGGAATAATGGCCAAATGTAAAAATAGYAAAAAGAGATAGAAGATGGGCAATTTATACAATAGATGTGATGTCTGTTAAATTTACTGAGTAATTTATACATGTTGTTCTATGAATTAATCACAGAATTAATCATTCTGTGAACTTAAATAATTCTTAAGACTTTTGCATTCTGTGYCTTGCATCTTTCTATTCCTATATTGAATTGGGCAATACAGAAATACACTTTTACACTGAGGAGTTATGCTGTGGAAATATAATATAACATTTCAGTATATTAATTTCTTACAGGATTGTTTTCTGGTAAAAGTGCTGCACCCTGTCACGTGTGGGACCCATGGTCGAGGTTTGGACCCTACAAGGTGAGGYTTCACCCAAGAAGTGCTGGTGATAGCTGGGAGACATTCCAGTGAGAGCCTGATGAAGTCATCAAAGTAGTGTTTGTAACACACAAAATGTAGAATAAACAGACCAAAACTAAAGCAATGACAGGTTTGATGRCAAATAATTATGTAGCTTTCATATTTATTTTTCTTAGAGTCTTTTCTCTCTTCCATCATCTCTTTTATTCACTGTCACCACCTGGCTATTTCCCTATCAATCAAAACCTCTGTATTGGCTTTAGTTTAATGTTTGTTTTTTTTTTCTTGTAGTTTGGTTTAATCTTCCATCCCAAGAAATAGATATGTTAACCTATATCATCTGCTAGATTTGTCTCAAATTATTGTAGGAAAGATGAAAACAGAAACTCACATTTCAAGGACTTAATATTTTARAGATTTTATTCTCATGGTGTAAACTGGGAATATTATGTTCTTAGGGAGCTGATTGCTCAGTATAGTAATTTATTACTTGCACACCTATGATTTATGGTGCATTCTTATATCCACTGCAYTTTTATTACCAGTCATTCTCAGACAACAGCTTTTTCAAAGTGCTTTTAAGAAGCAGGTTGTTTTCTGAAAACACRGTCAGCTGCAGAAGCTAGACAATCAAACCTGGCCAAGATATTTCCCAAATTTGCCAATGCTGAAGTATATGTAATTCCAGGTTAGAGGTTACTGCAAATGATACTTGCATTAAGAAGGGTGTGATTAGTCTGTGGCAAGAGGTGAGTGAGCTGAGTGATTCCCTGGGTGATGTTTTGGTGCACGGTTAAAAAAATTTCATATTTGGCCTTTCCTGTGCAAAGGTTTTATTGCCTTGAAGCACTTGGGACCTGGATTCCTTCAAGAAGAGCTCTCCCAGCAGCCACTGCTACACTCCCAGATTTCACTGGGGATGCCAAACTTTGACTTTTCCTTCCGTTGTTTTTCACCTCATTCATGTCCCCTGCTGTAGCACAAAACTATAGAGGAACACCAGCATGCTCTAAGCATCCTTCCCACTTCTTCTTGTTCAGCCCATCTACAAGGCTACTTGGAGTTTCCACAGCCTCTGCTGCTCTATCAGGGGAGTGGGCCTCGGGTGAACAATTCTCCCTCTTTCTTGGCAAGAGGACAGAACTGCTGAAATTGAACTTCTTTCTSCAYCAATGGCCCAGATTGTTGGACAGCAAGAGAAAAGGGGAAGCAACTGTCTGCCAGTAACCCAAAAAAAAAGCTAAAAAACTTAAATAGTTGAAAAAAGTTTATTTTCCAAACATGGAAAAGCAGTGTGAAAAATGTTTCTTTTCCAAACATTGTAGACAGAAAGAGGAAACTATTTCACATCACTGTGATAACTCAGGGGGTTTCTCTGATAATAACCATTCTGATAACCTTCATACACCTGTTGCTAATCCAACTTACCATAAATACACATTTTGTCTATGTACCTTATAGAGAGGTGACTAAAATTTACAAATCTTGTAGAGCAAAACAAAAGCATATGATTAAGTTAGCTAAATACTGCTTGGCAAGTATTTGACAGGCTCATCCTGTAGCTGTCTGGATCTGATAGTTTCTTTGAAGGAAAACACAGTCAATCAATTTACGTGGCACCCTGCTTCATTCCTTTTCTCAACTTTTTTCTTAATTGTTTTTACTAGTTGAAGGAATAAAAGTTGCAACATAGTTCCTTAATGCCCAGAACAAAAGGGGGGGAATCATTTAAACTTTTTTTCATTCCTTTTTCCCCCATAGGGAACAAGGAAGCTCTACAGATAACTTCTTTTTGAACCAATAGAAGCAGATATATAAAGTCAACTCACAGAGAGAAAATTGCTCTCTCCTCTTAGAAACTATGGAAATCCTACTACATCTTCTTAAACAGCCCACCCTGGAACATCYTCTCTTTTATGAGAGTACTATCTCACAAGCATTTACTTTCTGAAATTCTCCATTAACCTGTCCCTCTCTCCCTTGCTGCAGCTCATGCAGCAATTGCTATCTAATMCTGAATAATTTTTCCAGTTACACATTTTCTCATTTGGAGTTATGTTCTGCTATAACCTGTGTTAGTTTCTGCAAGACACTACTGTACTAAATTGCAGCTGTGACACAGTCCCTTTCTTGCTACATGAAGGTCAAGAACAGACTCATTTGTTTTTTTCTAAATGACTCTACCTAATTGCTCTTCCTTTCCTCATTGATTCTCKGAGGGGTTTCCAATTACATCCTCTGATTGTGGATAAATGCAGTGGGTGACAGAGCCCAGCTTTGCAGGTATCCTCTGRATTAGTGGGTCCTCATCAGTCTACCTGGGACACAGTTTTCCGTGGTATAGTTCAGATTCATCAGTCCATCTTAATACAAAGAGAAGTCATCCTTACAAGTCAGTTTCCCATGCTCCCTAACTCCTTTTCTCCTTTTTTAAAACTGTCCTTGGAACAGGAAGAATGGATGGCATAGAGGCAACAGTGTTGTTTCTTAGATGATCATTGAGTGAAATCATTTCACCTAGTGAAACAATGAGAGCAAAAACATGGATCAAGGCTCTGGTGTCATAAATTTTAGGGTATTTTAAAAAAAGAACCCACATTTCAGACTTCATAATTGTATAGGCTTTTCTAATAGATAGAAACAAATCTAATTTACAGCAAGCTAGTAGATCAGGGATTGAGCTTTTGAGGCATTTTTTTTTCAATCATCTCCTCGCAAATTCATTTACTTTTCTGATGAAACAAACCAGRAAGTTGACACTCAGGACTGCAGTTAATAATGGGTACTCACTGCAGAGCCTTGGATTAGGGAAAAATCTGCAGTAAAGCTCCCAAGTAATGTGGTTGTCAGATTCTCAACAACAATGGTTTAGCCTTAAGATCCTTTTGCATTGCACCACCCAGACTACTAATTTAGTCAGAGATTTTCTGTGTTGCAGTGTAATAAAACAGTTAACCTTAACTATTAAAAACAGAAGACCTACACGAACAAAGCTCACTGTATTTTTTCCATTATGCTTTAAAATGGACATATCAGCATCTGATAAAAAGAGAAGAAATAAAATGGTGGAGCTAGAAAGTCAGAAATTGCAGTATAGTTCCACATTTATGATCCAGGCAGTTGTTTCTCCTTGTGCAGAAATCTGTAAGRCTATTATTTGTGATATAAAATTAGATCTAAACTGTCTAATAATCTGTGTGAATGGAAAGTAGCCTTATCTCAAGCTTTACAAGTAAAGGAGACCAGAGGACCAAATGGAGCCTTTGAACGTGCAYAGAACTGTGTTGTAAGGAAAAAGCAAATGCTAACAAGCACTTTATATCTTTCATGAGCTATCCAGCCCAAAATCAAAACCCTTGCAGTGCTTTAATTTTAAAATGCCATGTTATTTTCTRGATCAGTACTGCTCATTTACATTTGACAGAAACACAGGAAAGAAAAAYTGAAAACACAGATAGACAAGAAAGATGGTTGCTGGTCCTTTTTCAGCTGAAAAGTGAGTTTAAGTTCCTTGCAACAATCAACTGTTCAATCAAGTGAAACCTCTTTCATGTGGTAAAATCCTCATAAATGCAAATCCTAATCATAAAATCAGACAGTAAGAGCGACTGTCCCACAGGGAACTTTAAATACAGCTTTTAATAAATGCTATATCCAAATTGCTAAAACCATAAGACATTGTGGTGTCCCTACTGGTCTGATTAAAAGAAATGGTCAACATCATGAATATTTCAACAGGGATTTATTTCTAAATCTTGCTCACTTTCTCTCTCCAGAGACTGACAAACAACACAACAAACAATTTTAGTGCAGAAATATTTTTGTGAATAACTAAAGCAGTAAAGACTAAGGATTTGCAGCTGCTCTGAAGTAATGGTGGAATTTCTTAAGGTTAAAGGATTAATACAAAAGCCCCAAAGATGAAGTCATAGAAAGATTTGAAAAGGAGAGGACTGCCATTTTCACTGCCTGGTACTGAGACCAGGTCTGTGCATGCCAGGTCCAATCTCAAGATATTCTTTTTTGGTTATTCTGACAACTAACCTATGGGCATGTTTTAAAGACTGTGAAAACTATTTGAAAACTTTCTTATGGGTGAAGTCCCAAAGAGTGATTACATCTTGAAGGGATTCCCTTCAAGTTATAAAGGATATTTCTGTGATAGATTGGCTCAAACGCTTTGAAACTAGAAACTGCCACAAGGTAAACAGTGAAATTATATAAGTTATAATATATAACTAGTATGTGTTTTTAAAAAAATTGTTGCACTCATTTTAAAATAACTCTATTTAAAACTATTTCTTTTTTATATGAAATCTTCTTTTATTTTTCTTTAAACAGCGGTTAAGAAGTGCACCTAGAAGTTCATGTGCAAACCTGTGAAGTAGACAGACTTTAGGTTCTGAAGATCAATTGCCCAGATGCCACCTCCTCTTCTCAGCCCTGGCATTGCCTCTGTTAACCCTTTCCTACCTAGTTTATGTCACTGTACATTTTTTTTATTATTTGCCTCCTTAGTTATTATGCCCTTTAAAATTAATTGGTTTTCCTTGACTCGATAACCATAGGGAGTCAAAGGAACTCACCTTCCACATACCCTTACAGGAAGCTCRTCCCAGGGTAACTCATGAGTTCTGGTGGTGGAGAATAGCCCAACAGAACTCAGCAGAACCTCCTCCCCCAGGTCTCCTCTTTTTCTTTGGTTAGGCAGAGCTCTGATCACGATAAAGCCTCCTTGGATAGTTTTGATACTTGACCCTTGAGACCAGTAATGACCACGAAGGACACAGGACATGACCCCTTCGGCATGCTCACCAATTTTCCTGTATCCCCTTCCTGCTCCCTGCTACTCTCTGGTTGCTCTGCCTGAAATTACAAACCTGGATGTTTGAAGCCACATAAAAAGGCTAAGCATACACCACTGAAACTTGACAAAAAGCTCCCTGAGTGGGGTCTGGACAGGGAAAGAATTTTCAGTTCATCAGCAAAGGAGACAATAGAATCACTAGTTAAGAACATRATTATTGTTATAATTAAAATAAAATTATCACACATTTTTTTACTTTTAATTTACGTTTTTGAATAATTATACAAAAATTTTGATTTTAAAATTGGCTGTTATGCAACAGAGCCTAAGAAGATTAGAGYAGTTATCTAAAGAAGATTGCAGATCCTGTTTTGTTTCAGCTTTTCAACGAGGATAATTTCAACTGTTTATAAGTGGTGGTACTCGCTTTTCTTGTGAGGTATCTTGTCATTAATAAAGGCTAATATTTCAGATTCAGACTTGTCAGAAATTCTGAAGACAAAGCTCAGCTCTATCACAGCCATTACTGTTRCATTGGGCAACCCTCTGAGATGGCTTTTAATGAAATCTGTAGATGACACTACAGACTTTTAGGATTCCTCATAGCTGACAATTTTCAAGGTTAAAGGAACGGCATTTTAATSTTAAGGGGGTTTGACAAAGGCTTAATTTTTACTCAGTGCTTCAATTTAAAACAGCAGTCCTCATTTATCACTAATTACAGATAATTCTGTTAATATTTTATGGCACTTAACAGAAGAATGATGCAGATACTGATTTTTTTTAACTGTAGTTATATTCATCTGTCACATTGTACTTCAATACTGATTTTGTAAGCACTTTAAAAAATCCAGCTTGGCTATAATCTTTCTTTTCTGTCTTCTTTTGCACAACTGTTTTTGCTGTGTTTGTTTGTTTTTTCTGAAACTAAACACATACTTCAAGATGCTGCTACAAAAGACAGAGGAATTGCAAAGACGTTCTACTTTGTTAGCATTGTACATCAAAACCATTTTAACTGCTGTTGAGATTCCAAGTTATGCTATTAAATCTTWAAATTGTTACATACATTTTATATTATCTTGTCCTGTTTTGCTCCATCTTATGAGTTATTTTCTGTTTGGTGGGTTTTTTGTATAATTTCTTGCTTCTCAAGTAAAAAGCATTTGAGAGAGATCAGGAGCTTTGCAGATTGCCTTTAGTTCTCGGGTCATTGTCACAAAGGATTCAAAGTTACTGASGATATCTGGAACTGTAAATCTTGGCTGTTCTTGCAGAGTGTTTGTTATCTTTCAAAGAAAACTTTCAMAGTCATTATAGGATTGTGTTTTAAGCATCCTTCTAAATTCTCATCAAGCAKTTTTATAGTTTCATTGGGAACCCAATATTATGCCAATAAGCCGCACATATATGTTATCAGGGTGTTACCATTGCAAAGTCTAAAWATCACAAAACCTTTAAAAAGTTCAGTATTCTCCAGATTTTTTCAGTGAAGTTAGAATAAATAGAGAGAGCACTATTCTCCTCCTATTTGTTAAGGATTGCCAGATCCAGTAACCTGACAGAGGTGAAGCAGCTCCATATYCCCTGGCCAAGACAGTATTGAGGCTGAACACATATTTCTAAGAGACACTGACACACACSTACAGGAGTGGCCAGCCTCACACAWAATGAAATATTCAGTGCTACCACAAACACAAACATCACCAATGGCTTCATCCCATTCCCCTCTCTGGTCAAAACCAATGAAAAGCAAGTAGTGGGAAGTATCTACATTGTCTTACCTACTGACACACAGAGGTTTCTTCAGCAGCTAGCCCAGACTCACGACCTTAACTGTAGCTGACCACCAGATCCCATGGTCTTTCCAGTATTCAGCATGGGCCTTCTGGACACTCCATAGCTGTCACAAAGACATTCTGCTTTCTACAGTATCTGGGCCAAATAGAGAGCTGTTCAGGTTTTTGGCTCCCAAAACTCTTACCTGACTCACAGGACAGCCTGCATGATGCCTGCCAGTGGTCACACACTGTCTCTGGCACCCCACAGTTCCCTGAATCTGAATCCACACTGCATTCACAGTTCCTTATGACCTGATCCCTCTCCAGTGGCTGCATCCAGACCCCCTTACACAGATACACACTCACAATGCATGCATGCAGAGTCCYTCATCCAGTGTGCCAGAAATGGAGTTCAATGAGAAGCCAGGATAAGCTGCAGGCACCAGGMGCAGGGCACGGCTGTGTACACAGAGAAGTGTATAACTTTGCTGGCTGTTTACACCAAACAACCCCCTGTTACACCCCATTCCCTCTATTCCCCTCACTTTCTCCTTCTTAGTCTACTGATCACCCCTTCCTCAGCCTTTGTAATCTGCCTAAAAATACCATAACTATTGTGCAATCCCCAAGTGCTTTTCACCCCAGAGAGCCTGTACAACCAGCAGTGACATAMCCACACACACCCCTTCCCCCACTCTCTTGGAAATCTCAGGACAGCCTCTCCTAATGGCTCACARTGGTGGGTGCCATTCCAGATTCATGGGGTTAATGCCATCCTGGGATGCCCTGGAGGGCCGAGGCATGGGCTTGTGTCTCTAACTGTGTTATTGAGGTTTCCCTGATGGGCATTCTGCTGCTCCTTCCTGTCTGGAGAGACTGGATCAAATGTCACTCATAGCTTCCAGAAAGAAAAAAATATGGGAAACTGTAGAGAAACAACTTAATTTCAGTCCCTGGGAACATGATGCCACAAATATTGGAAATTRCAATACATGAAGGATAAGGAAGTGATCAGGAGTAGTTGACATGGACGTATTAATGGGCAAGTTTTGCTTAGCCTACTTGATGAGCTTCTGCAATGATGGGTAAAGCTTGATGGATTAGGAGAGAGCAGTGCTGCTTGCTTCTGCTTTAGTAAGGCTTCCAACACTGTTTTCCATAACATCCTCACAGACAAAATGATGAAACTAATCAAATCTAGATGGTAGAGTAGGCTAGACTAGACCAATGTCTTGATGGTGGACAGAGGGCTCAACTGGAAACAGAATGGCTGGGCCCAGAAGGTGTTGATCAGAGGCAAAAGTGGTGTACACAAGTCTGTGTCTAGTGTTATTTAAACTCCTCATTAATTAGTTGAATTGGACTCAATGACCTTGGAGGTCTTTTCCAAACTTAATGATTGTGTGATTTGGACTAAATAGCATGTCACAATGACAGCAAGCATTCCTGTGTCACAAAACTGGGAGGTGTGACTGATATGCCACAGGCTAGAAAATTGGGCAGACAGGAATCTCATGAAGTTCATCAAAGSAAAATACAAAGTGATCACCTGAGAAGCAACAATACATGCTCCAGTACATATTTAGAGTACAGTACATATTTAGAGCTGCCCAGATGGAAAGCAACTCCACAGAAAAGGACCTTGGCATCCTGGTGGACACCAAATCAAACATGTGCCAATAATAAAGTCCCAAAGAAGGCCCAAATCATATTGGGCTGTGTTGGGAAAAATTTTACCAGCAGGTAAAGGGAAGGTGATCCTTCATTTCTACTGGGCACTGGTGGGACCATACCTGAAGTGCTGAGTCCAGTTCTGGACTTCCCCATACATGGAAGACATGGACATACTAAATTGAGTCTAGCAAAGASCCACAAAGATGATTAAGGGCCTGGAACATCTCTAATAGGAGAGACTGAGAGAGCTGGGACTGATCAATACAGACATGTGGAGATTCAGAGGGGATTTATCAATCTGTTGGTGGGGAGGGAAGGAAGAAGAGCAGCCAGACTATTCTCTGCAGTGCAAAAGGGAATGAGCACAGACTCCATCTGCAAACAAGAGAATATCTTTTTATTGTGAGGATGGTCAAACACTAGAACTGGTTTCTCAGAGAGATTACGGATTCTTTCTCTGATGATATTCAAAACCCAACTGGAAATGGTCACTGACAATCTTGTCTAGTTAGCCCAACCTGAGCAGGGATTGAACAAGAGCTCAAGTCCCTTTCAACCTGAATGATTCTGTGATTCTCTGGGATGAGACTTTATTCACTAAATCTAATGCTTTAAAATTTAAATGTCCAAGTTGTTAATGGAGAAAAGGGCTACCCATCTCAAAATTCCATTTTCATTATCCGGGGAATACACTAGTAATTTTAAATAGCACAATACATTCACAATGCAGGCACGTTTACAGTACTATTGGATGTACCAAACTGGTGTATTTTCAACTTTCAGTCACTACAGATTTTTCTTGGAATCTACACATCTGAGTGGATTTGGAGTTGTATATTTGTACAACTTTTAGGAAAATAATATATGGTTGAAGCAAAAAATAAGAAAAGGTGACAGATTACTTTGGAGAATTGTAAATTTACCTGACATCTGTCCAGAACCACCAAAGCAGGACAGAAAAGGAAAGCAGGTACACAAAGGATTGAAGAAAGGAAACGCTTACTTAGCTGCCTCATGCCAGCAGCAGAAACATAAAAAAAAATACTCCAGTTTGCTACTCTTGATTTAAAAAATCTGAAAATATTACAGCTTTCATTACATTATTAGCTAATTTCAACTGATTTGTAAGGAAATTTTTTCTKCTGTAATCAGTCTGATTCAGTGTGAACTCTGTGCCACAGTCTGCTTGGTGAAGTCATGATGAATGCATGACCACAATATATTAGTAGAAATGTTTCAGCCTAATGGATGTATAATCCAGGAACCAAATATCTTTGAGATATCATGATCTTAGAAGAGTTAGATATTAATGGCACCAAGGGAGCTATTATGATCTAGTTTGCTAAAAAGAGCATTCAGATTAATCAGATTCAAGGCCATTGTACTGTAGAGAGTGACTTATACTTGAGCTAATATGACAGTTGAACTCCCTTCACATGAAGTTGACTTGAAATGCTGTGGAGGTGTATTAAAGGAGACTTCAGATATATAAGCACTGTGAGGATGGTTGCATACTTTGTATTTTTTAGTTAAAATCACATTTGGCTAAAGGATAAAATCTGAGCATAAGATATTATAATTCAATTACTATTTTGACTTCTTTTATTCCTTTACATACTGCTTTAAGCCACGGTTTGGGAAGTACTTAAATTTTTTTCAATAAAGGTTACATTCTGTAAAAAAAATAGATTAAAAAACCATATAATGCATTTAATAACTGATTTGCAAACAGTCTAAAACATGCTTTTTATAAAACTCCTTGCCTTACATCAACAAGAGACTGATTTCTGGAAAAGGGCTATAAAACCCTGCAATTATAATCAGGTTAAGAATGATGTTCCCATTTAATTACAAATCTTCATTAGAGTCTTCTATGGTAAGTTCTCTTTAATATTAAGATTAAATAATGAGCTCCATAAAAGCTATCYAGTTTGCCTGACCTTTATATAACACTGGGTCAGATATCAGCATACTGCAAAAGTGCCTTTTATGAGTCTGTTAGTTCAACCTATGTATCAACTGTATTTGAATTCCATTAATGCATCTGCTGTCAGAATGCAACCTAATAAAATAAAAGATGGGCAGAGAATGGCAAGAACCTGATTTTCTCAGTCTTTTGACCTAGAAAAGTATTCTAGGGGAAGGCCACTAAGTAAATTAGGGAATTTTCAGACATATGCCTGTGTCTTTACAGAGATGTTTGAATTTGACACAAAGTATGGAGGTAATGTAGAGAAGTATAATTATTCATCTATAACAATCCTCTTTATAATTAAAGAATATTTTTAATCTCCTTAAACTCATTGGTTTAATTTTAAGATTCATAAATTTATACATTGTATGATACCAAAAAAGTTAAAGCAATAATTTGTCTACTGGAAAAAAAAAAAAGATAACCGAGTGTTTTATGAACATGCATAAAATAAGGTGGRGAAAAAACCCTTGGGAAAAGTCATGCTCAAGTTGTGATGATTTTCACAACCATTTCAAAGACAAAGTTTAGCTTGTGAAAATGAATTTTGAGGTCACAGGCAGGTAAATTCTGGCAAAAAAGTTTAAAGCAAGTTCACATGAGATCTGCCTGAAAATTRGCAATATTTCATAACACAGAAATTCTATTAGCACTGAATATCAAACACAATTGGAATGTTTTTAAGTCCAAAATATAGTGCAATAACTTAAYGTAAATCTCAAGTTGTTCTTTTCAAATGTGACTACCAGATACTCTGGGGATTAAGATTGTTCTTGCYCATTTTCTTATTATTCTCTGGTCTTGGCTTCTTTCTTCATCAGAAAGAAGCAGTGATTAAGAAGTATAATTAATAATTCTGGCCAGCAAATAAGAAGGGCACCACAAGTCACAGAGCTGCATTTCCCCTTAAGTATCATTCAAGTATGCTCAAAACTGCAACAGTTCTGTTTTCCCTGTTCATTTTCATCAGAATTTAAAATATTAATTTAAATGTGTTCAGAGTTTTCAACAACAACAAGAAAAAGTATGCTTTTTCCCTGGTAACTGTAATTATTTTTTTAAGAAGCAAATAAGAAGCATTTGGTTAACACAGATATGTYAGCCACAGCAGTATAAATTTGACATTAAAATTATGGGATTCATGAAGCCCTATTATAGAAAATTCTTTTCTGGAAATTCTTTTATTACAGAAGACTGAACATGGTCCAAAACACAAACTGCCAAATGAGGACMTGTAAAAAAGCAGATCTGGCATTAGAAAACATAAAAATATTTTTCCCATCCATTTAATATTGGTTCAAAAACACTGAAATATGAAAAATTAAATGTTTTCATGATGACAACCTGTGCCAGACCCTTACTTAGTCACAGAATATTCACTGTAATTAAACCTTTTATTCAGAGCATGTTTGTGGTTGTAAAAGTCTGCAGCCCTATTGCAATTGTAGCCTGTWGTTCTCAAGATTTATGGTCAGATTTTATATCTTAGTAGAAGTGTGATCTGGAAATCTGATCCTGCTATCTAATTCAAGAATAAAAAAGGTTGTGTAAATAGATCACTTACTTGTCTGTATAGTAATGCTGTTAATGAGATAACTTCTGATATCTTTATTTACTTTTGCGTCAGTCTGATTACAGATTATTCTCTCCCATATTCCCTCCGTAGCTATTTTTCTTCATTAAAAAATTTCAAATTTTTCTTGTTTAATATTATACCTGGGCATGTTTAATTTGACCTCTCCTGTTGGCAATTGCGAAGTTCCTTTCAGATCTGTTAGTATGTTTATATCACTGWAACCTCTGCGATTGATCAAACCAATAAATGAGTCCACTGCAGAATGTATGTCAAGCTGAAGATTCTGAGGGAATTTTGGGACTGGGGGCCATTTTGAAGAATCAGCTGTTCTGAACATTATATTCAACTTGAGGCAAACCTGCCTCTGGAATTTGTTTTCATGTCCAAAGATTGCAGCCTGAAAAACTAGAGTAGGAGCCTGTCTCCTAAACATCTATTATTAGCTTATATGACTACTTGTTCTAAATAATAACTGATTCTCTCCAACCCCCTTTCTCATAAGCCAAGTGACATCTTCTCCACTGAAAGTGCTGACTCCAGTGACTTTCATTTAGCTCTTCCTGAATCCTTCAAACCTGTCTGGGTTCTGGCCAGGACAGGGTTAATTTTTGCAGCARCCAGGGAGGAGCGTGGCCAGAACCCAGAGATTGTTCTGTACCACCTGAGGTCATGTATGAAGCTCTTTCCAAAAGGCAGGGGGAGCAGGGAAAGACAACCTCCATCCAGGTGACAGTCTTCAAGCCATCTCTCTCCTTATGACAAGTGAAGATGACAATGAACAAGACCTCCTGTGAATCACAATATTAGCATAACATCTTACTAGATGACTAAAAGCACAAGGAGATCCTTGAAACTCCAAAGGGGTCAGTATTCTCTGTGATTGAATTGATGAAGTAGGTGCCTTACCGTGACAAAAGCACAGGGTGAGCTTTGAGCACAAGCTGAAGTAGACATCTAGATTATCTGGGRAAAGCTAAATGCTATGATGCTGAAACTCCTACATGTTTTCAAGATTGCAAATAAGATGCAACACAGTCTTTATAATTAGTAATCACAGAGGCRCCAGAATCAAGTACAAAATCTGAAGAATGACTATTTGTTTTAAAACAACCTTGCTTAATCATCCTGTGATCGCTCAAAGAATGATGAGACCTTTTAGAAAATCATTAGCAGTGMTGTCTTGGCCAGCACCTTAATTAGACTTTCTATGAACTTGGGAATTTCAGTAAAGGTGACATTTGCATCAGAGAATTTTCCCTTTTGTTTTTCAATGTATGATCATTTMAGAGAATACAGATCATTTATGCTGGCATTAAGAGCTTTTCATTCTTCTCCAKGTTCCAGGTATCATTCATGCAAATTAATTCACACAACCATTAAAAAGCCTATTAATCTCTTTAATATCCAAGAGCCTACTGACTTAATCATTTTTACCTTTTGTTATGTTAGAAGAACTTGCCAGTTTTCTTGCTATTAACCTACAAATTTCATGATTTCATCAAGTTAAAGCCAGTTCTTCCAGTGAGAAAGGCAAGGGTGACACAGGTAAGTTAAATTATTTCCTTCTTAAACATTGATCTTTACTTTGAGGTCTACTTAAGTTATGACATTCTTTTTTTCCTTCTTGCTGTAAATGACATTTCTGTCACTGCAATTCTAATATAGGATCTTCATATAAAATAAAAGTCTTGTATAAAAGGAGTTCATTTTWAAAAAACAATTTCAGGTAATACCATAGATTTGAAACAGATTTCCTTCTTCATATGTTTTGATGAAAATAAATTATTTTGATGAGAATGATCAGGATGAAAAGATTAAAAAAAATATCCATTATGYATAGAAAACATTGAGAAAGAAAAATCAGACACAGAAAACATCAAAAGGAAATATTTCAAAGATCCTTRTAATCATACATTTCTTCTCTACCTTGGCTTTGTCTATTGCTTTAATATATATGTGAACAGCATAGCTCTGATGAATACATTAGCAGTGTCTCTGTAAACAAGATCTTATTTATTTAATGCTTAAACACAGATTCAGGGACATTTCTTTAGGCATATTGTTTTAAAAATATTGGTTCAAGTAAAACATTGCTCTGTCATGGTAGGAGACTAGTTACATCCTGTGAGATATTTTGGAGACATTCTGATCATGAGTTCCCAATACAGACAGAGTTTTGTTTGGCACAAAGGAAAGCACTACCTGAAATACATAAATAAATGTATAATGGRTCATACCTATATTAACAAGTGACATACTGCTTCAATATTACATAATATGAATTTGAAGTAACTACCTTTATTGTCACAGGAAGACTCATTTAAAACACCATCCCCTGCCTTTTTGTAGGCTTTGACAGATGAAGATTGCTTCTCAAAAGTGTCTGTATAAAAAATATAGAAAATAAATTTAATATGATGATAAACCTCCTGTCAGTGGCCTATAATGCAGCTGGATGCCTTTTTTGTCTTTAGAGCTGCTTAACAMGGCTATTGAACCCCTGTGGTTTCCAGGAAGAGGTTTTCTCAATATATCCAGACAGACCAGTTTAACACAGAAATTATGAGTGATTCATGTAAGTACAGGACATCCCATTCAATTCAAATTTCAGGGAAGCATGGGGACGATAAAGCCAAAGTTTTTAACAGGGTTCACCTAAAGTCATGAAGTCATGGTTTCTAAAACAGACTTAAGAATTAATATTTGGGGTTTTATATTCCTTTCACAGATATGATATTCCCATATAAATGATGTCATTTTTTTTCAGTTAYATTAGCACCACGAACAGTACAAGGCAGACAACAGTGGAGCAACAGCCTGAAAAAAAAAGCACCCCAGATAATTTTGCATAGATTATCTTCTTATTTTCTTTGTTTATGCCTTTGTTTTGTTTGGGGCTTTTGCGGGGGGGTGCTTTTTTGGAGGACAGGGGCATAAAAGTCTTTCATAATTCTATTATTGCTGTGATAACATTTGAGGATAACATTTATCCTCAAAATCTTCCTCCTTACTTCTAGTATTTACCTACCCTGTCCCCTCCCAAGAGAGATAAACACACATCCCCAATCATTTGGCAGCTTGAAGAATGGAAATACAGAGGCATAGCAATTTGCCAAGGGTCAAATAAAATACTTGTGGTGGAGCAAAGAATCATATTCACGTCTCCTTGGAGCCAGATTAATGAGATAAACATTGAACTGGACACACTCTCTACACATTATCCATTTTCCATAGAGAAGTTTCAAGCAACWTATTTTCAGCATCAGAATAGTTCTACAATAAAGATACAAAATCATTCTGCACCAGCATTCTCACTAGGATGCCTAATAAAAATACAAATAAGACAAAATGGATACATGCACATACTCATATGTCTATACATATATACACATATATGTGTATACACACAGAAGAAGAAAAAGAAGATATGTTTATTCAAAGTGTTAAATAGAGAGGTAACTACTGCTTTAGAGACATTAATGCAAATAAAAGTTCACATTAGCTCCATGAGGCCAAGAAAGAKTAAGAAGTTCCATGTATGTTGATTTAAATTTGTATATAACTTGAACAAAATGCTTGGGTACTTCTTGTTTTGTGTTTTTATTGACTAGTGAATTCATCTATTCATGTGAGCAAAATCTCTCCAAATCCAATAGCATAAAAAATTAATTTTAATTCCGAAACCCGAAGTATACCAAGCTTTCAACAGGCAATTGTTTTCTCACCTTCCAACCTCTATCAAAAGTTTTATGACAGATGTGATTTAAGTGAATGTGGCAAAGACAAACATTTTGATTTACAGTATTTCTAGTGCTATTACCTTTTTAGAATAACAAGATTGCTCAAAGACAAACAAACAAACAAACAAACAAGGCAATAAGTCGAAAAAGACAATAAAGAAATAGATGTTAAATGGTAAAATTCTATATGTAGTAGAAGTCTTTCATAAAATTTTATCTAAACCACTAAAGCAAGTGCTATGTCTGATTAAATAAATGGGTAATATTTTTTTAAACTATCCTTTCCAAATGGTCCTAACATTGCAGTTAGTTCATGACCTAACTGAGTCCTTTAGGTTTCTTTAATCAAAGGCTAAAAAACTGATTCTGAGTCCCTTGAAACTGATAAAAAGAAGATAGATTATTTTTTTGAGCTACAAATCTAGATCAGGTTCTTAATTATAACTGTGATTCCAGCCCACTCTTTTTGATTGTTTACTATTGGTTACTTCTGCATGTCTTGACACACACATTCTCATGTTTCATAATCCATTGAAGTAGCTGTGCCAAGATACGTATCCCTCTGAAAAAATTAGGGATGAATGTTAACTTTTTGGCTGTCACCGTGGCACTAACATTAAGCCCTTAAAACTCACAGTGAAACAAAAGGAAAGTCGAACTTTCTCACCAGCTTTTTTCCTGGAACAATTCAAGAGAGAAAAAYATCACCACAGTTAATAATGTAAAGCCTCTGAGTGGCCTGAAGCAAAAGCACCTGTCAAAACTGCAGCCACAAAAAGAAAGGGTCACCAGAAGGACAAATGCTGTATGTATGTAGTTGCCCAGCATAGCTCTGAAAATCAAGTTTTAACATGCTTCATTTCCACTATTGTACAAACAAATTTTTTTGATTTTTTGGGTTTTTTTTAATAGGGAACTAAAGAATATCACAAAGGATATTAAGTCAGTGGGACTTGAAAATCACTACACAGTAGGCAAGTTATATTGTTGAATGTCCAATTGCAGTATTGAATTTGTGACTAAACTTGAATTAAACCAGAGAAAATATGCTTGTGGAATTTTAAACTCTCATGGCAAGGAATTAATGTTTTCCTACATTTAAATGCCAGCCTACCAAATGGATTTAATGTCTTCTATTCTGAAATTAGAAAGACCAAAGAGGCAGTGTGTTTTCAGCAATAAGAAAAAAATTTATAACAAAAAGCACCCCCTTTATAAAAAYTACAAATTCCATTTTGACTGGTTATGAATAAAGCAGTTTACTAAATGGAAAATGTTTGTTTATCACAGCATTGGAACAAACTACATAATTTTTGTTTCCTTCCCTCAGCCAGGACTCACCACTCACTTGAACCAAACTCACAGCCTCATTCTATCCCCTCTCTGACTGATCAGATTAGTATGATACATACATCTATATCTAGAGAGAGATGAAGAACCAAAAAAGGAAGAAATTGTGCCAACTAAGTACTTTTATTGCTTCCTTTTTCTCTTCCAGGAGAATTTTTAAGATCTATTTGGTTGAAGTGGTGGGTCAGTCAGAAGYCAACTGCTGTGACAATATCTTTGAAAGACTTACAGGACGTGACTGGGTGGGGACTGGTGTGAAGTTTCTTTGCCTCTGGGTTTCATAGACATAAATTGGAAAAGTTTCCACAAGCACTCAGTCCATCTAGCTTTCAGGTGTTGAAACATCACTTTCAGCTATTGTTCTAAAATATTTTTTTATGATAAATACTATTTCATGTAAAAGAAATCTATAACTGGACTAATTCAATACAAGATAAACAGAATAAAATAAAATAAAATAAAATAAAATAAAATAAAATAAAATAAAATAAAATAAAATAAAATAATAATATAATGTGAGACAGTTGCGTGACATCAAGGGTGTACACATAAAACAAACTCTACAGAGAATTTTTTCAGTAAAGACTAAATGCTTTGCTGTGTGAGGCCATTTAACCCAGGGCYTCAAATCACTCTTAAGAGGCAGCTGCTCCACCTCCCTGGGGGTCTGGCCAGCTCTGCTGCTGTGTCAATGCCAGGTCCAGCCACTGGAACACAGCTGAGCCAGAAGTCTACCAGCTGGGCTGCTGGGCTTTCCCATCACTCAGGAGCTGGGATTCAGCCCCAGCCCTGCTCCTGCTCCTYGCCTGAGCTGCACCACTGGCACCCAGGCACTTGGCCATCAGATGATTGTTCAGGACCCTGAGCCAATGATGCCACATCCCCAGGCTGACCTGAGAGCACCTTGAACTTGGCACCATGAACTTGTCTCATGATCCAGGCTCCTCGGTGGCCCCGGTCAGTGTCTGCCAACATGCCCCAATCTCCTATCCTGGTGTCCCAGCTCAGGCCACCACTGACCTGCCAACCTTGTAAGCCAAACCTTTCTACAGCACTGAGCCTTGTGCCCATAACTCCAAACCAAGCTAGGTTGTCTCAGAATTAATTTTTTTTAGAGTTTTTGTGCAACCTTAACGATAACAGCCTTTTAATATCATAATATCTGATTACATTATATTCACAACCTGCAATTTCTCCTTTTCATTACATTCTTTTTTACCTAGCTACTGTACTAAATTATTATTCTTCCCTATATTATGAGATAAAGTAATTTCATTCTTACACCATGCAAACTCTCTGCATACTCTGTTTGAGATAGTCTTGCTGCTAGAAAGTCYTAAAAGCTTTCTTTTCCAATTAATCTTCTTTTTTCTTGTCAAACTTCCTTCTTGCATAGATGATGCATGGAATAAATTTCTATGCCCAAATGTTGCCAAGCTGAAATAGCTGACTGTTCTCACAGTCCAGTGCTTTAATCTGAAATTCCATCTGAGAATCTATTACTAGATTATTCAGTAGAAGGTATAAGAAAGTGCAAGGATTGATGCATAAGCTCAGTTTTGGTCTCTGGAAGTCAACAGAACTGTTCTCAGTATTCAAATTTAAAAACACGCTGACATTTCATGTCAGAATCTAATTCATATATAGGTATATTTAAATTTAAGCACACAGATATGTACTTTCATGATTATTTGGTTGGTGGCTAATACATAGCTAACCATCACAATGGAGGGGGAAGAGGAAGCCGTAARAAATAAAAATTACTTCTGCCAAAATTTTTCATCTATATATTTCAATCATAATGTGGCAGGTTATTTGTATTACAAGCACTTTATGATATTAAAATTAATACATTTAGTTTCACAATTCATTTACCCTCAGTCATACCATGATAAACTTCACCACTACCCAGATTAACAAATCAGTGCTAATAAGAACAGAGATCTCAATTCAGCTGAATGCTCTCAAASTCAGCATCTGCAGGAAGTTACCCTATCTGATTTAAGAGGAAAGTACTTCCCAAAAGGGTCACAGACATGGTGCATGACACCACGTAGTGGTTTAATGCTGGCTGGATACCAGGCACCCACTAAAGCCTCTTTATCACTCCACTCCACAGCCAGACAGGGAAGAATAAATGTAACAAAGTGTTCATGAGTTGACATTAGGGAGAGATCACTCATCAAATACTTTCACAGGAAAAACAGGCTAGAGTTAGTGATATTGATTGAATTTATCACTAATAAAGTCAGAGCAGGATAATAAGAAGTAAAATAAGACCTCCTGTCCCTCACTCTTTCCCAGYTCTAYCTCCTACCCCCAGCAGGGCAGGGAGACAGGTAATAGGTGTTACAGTCTTCCAGCAACTCCTCACAGAAGCCACACCTGTAGCCCTCCTGCTACTAAACTTGGCCATGCAAAGTCATACACATCACTCCTAAATAGTCTGTAAATTATAGATGTGCTAATACTGTAAAAAAGCAGTTGTGAAGATTTAGTTTCTTTGGAAACAATCTAACTAGGCAGCCCCTAGAGAAGAAATGTGAATAGCCTAACAATAAAACTCACTGATAGCAGTGAATGTAAGAGGGATCCCAAATRTAAGAGGGATCAGCAAACTCTTCTGACCAAATGTACCAGGCACTTTTGGCCATAGTTGTTACCTCCAGTATCAGGAAGCTCATGATCTAATAATGTCCAATTATTGCATTTTGTCACATTTGATAATCACATTGTTCAGTTACTGGTGACAGTTCTGATTGTTTTATCCRGTCTCTGGCTTCAAAACAAGATTAACTCMATTTTCTCTGTATTGCAGAGAAATTAAATACTTCAGTGTAAAGAAGACAAAGAGAATACTATATAAAAACCAGAAATTTCCTTGTTAAAGAAATATTTGCACATTTAGAAGTTTATATGCATCTGGAAGAATCCATGAATAACAGCAGATTCAAAAAAATAAATKAATAGAAGGCAGATGGAAACAATGAGGTTTCTGTTCATTGTGTCGATATAGAATCTGAAAGGACAGTCCAAAAATTAAAGATTGCATAAATCATCACAGTCTAATAGTCCCCTATTGATATTTGAGATCAAAGTACATGTTGCATGTGCATCTGATACCAGTGGRAAGTTCAGAAGGAAGACTCCTACCTCCACATAGTGAGGCAATGATAAGTGCATCCAGTGCTATTTCCAGTCTAYTCCCACTTCTCTCTTGCCAGTAGGGGTAGAGAAAATATATTTTCAATTACAGCATATAGACAGTTCCCAGGCTTGGAGTGTGCCAGACACACTCTCTCAGAGTTATGGATGAAAAAGTCAGTTCAATCCCTTTCAGTCCAGAGGAATGAGARCCCTGATCTTTAGCACTTCTTCTAAAGTTGAACATTGCAGATGGATACACAAGGACTAGACCCCTAGGTGGCAGCTCCCTAGTGTCTAAATCCTACTGCAATTCTTAATCTAACTGACCCCTTTCCTCTGTTGCCGCTGTGATCACTGGTTGATTGAAAGTGACCAAAAGCAACCACATCAGAGCAAAGTACTTTGTAGCAATTTACCTGATTGTTTAGAATCCACAGAAAACCAYATACAATATAGGCTATTTGTATATTTTCCTTCCCCTAAAGCCCACTCTTGCTTTGCATGTTCAGTAATTTCCATTCAGCCCATTTACTATCAACTTTTGGCTGAGACTGCTTTACTACTTCTTCCAAACACTCCCTTTCGGGGRCTCCTGTTATTCACTTCATTTTGCCCTCCCATCAACTGGGAACTTTCTGAAGCAAATGTTGGTCTTCTCTGTATATCCAGCCTTGGCTAAGTAAATGTGTAACTCTTCCCTGCACCTGGAAAAAAACATTTTTCAAGTTAATTMTCTAGCTGTCAGAGTCTGCCTCCAAATTTTACACCTTGGTTTCTCATCTCATTATAATTACATTTTCTGTTTGTTATCCCTTTAACAATTCTCTTCTGAAGCCAATGCCTGTAGAARAAATAATATTAAACATRAAAACTATTCTGCCATTAACAATAATTTAAAACAAAATATCCTGATTTTAAAATTATTGTCTACATGTTTGTATTTAGATTGTTTCCCTTTTTGTGTAAGACTGTTTTTCAAAGATGGAAGTCTTTCTTAAGAAGATTATTTAGTATGGAATGATGTTATGGAATACAACAGTAAGYTAAAACTAAAACATATATGGTTGCCTGTCTCACTAATACACGAACAGACTGCATGACACACAGTGTTCATGCACAGGAAAGAAGAGAGAATTTTGTTTTCAACCTTGCATAAATATACAATTCTAATCACAGCCAAAGATTGGAGAATGAAGCCTCCACCTCTCCAATCACACTGGTCAATAAAAACATTGTATRTCATCCTTTCTCCTCCCAGTAAGAAAGAATGTAAACTTTGAAAGCCAGTTACAATAACATGTTCACTGTTTACAGAAAACCATGAGAACTCCACTACAAGTATGAAAAACATTATAAGGCTTAGAAATTCAGGATGACAGTTGCCCTTTTTCAGTTGTCAAGGACTGTTTTGTGTCCAGCAGGTCACACTGTCAATGAGCCTGATCCCAATTAGGAACAAGATGTTTTTCAGAGGTTGAATCAGTCTTATCTTATGGATTTTTCTTGAATTAATCTTTGTGTTATGGTTTCTAGTTTCTGTTTCAGAACTCCAGGGAACAGTTTTTCTTGTTAAGTATTTTTTTTCCTATGACAGCCCGCTGGGTTATCAGCAAGGCACTCTTCTATCGATTCTGACTCCTCCATTCAACTGTTTTCATTACTGAATTTCATCTAGTCTCTAATCTTCAGTCCATGTTGAGCTACTGCATTTCCAACTGAAAAGAGGGCACATGCAGGGACCAGGCAGTTCTTGACATGTTTAACCTGGAATGAAATACTCAGTATTCCCATTTCTCCTGCCTCAGATCTGCCATTTTTCCTGGTCAGAAGAGGCACCTCTGGCCTACCATAAAACTCTCACTCATTTCACCCAGTGAACTGTGTCTCTCTTTTCACATCATGTCCCTAGATTAATTACATCGCCAGTGTATTAATAAGCCCCCCTTACCCATACCTTTCCATTAAAAGTGCATAAAGTTTATGACTCACAATATTAAAATACGAGAGGAGAATTTTATCTTTTATTTTAAAATTATATTTTAAAATATATATGTATGTTGAATTTCCTCCTTCTTCCTGCTGTTAYTTTGTTCAGGTTCAGCTCCCCAGTAACTCTTTCCTAACCTTCCACTTACTATRTTTCCCAGGATCCTGGTGCTGGATGCCAAGGACTGGTGACAGCTGAAGCCAAGCCAAAAGAGTTCCATGGCCCTTCTTGCAGAAAACTAATGCTTCWGGCAGGAATATCAAGTAGACACTTCTTACAAGGAATGCAAACATTCCTTGTAAAAACTCCAGGAGCTGAATAATATAATGTGTCAAAGAAACCCCACAAGCTGATCTAAAATAATTTTAAAGTCATAAAATTTTGAAATAGCCTAAAGGCCTCCAGGTGTAATTGTACTTCATCTTGCATTAAAAAATTATATAATCATGTACTTTAAAACATACTTCTTTCCAAATTATCTGTATTTTTTAGCAAAACCTTARGTTTAGTTGCTGTTTCTTTGAGGTATTTTGTGTCAGCACTTGAAGATGTGTATGAGTAATATTACTGGTTAATCCATGTGGCTATACATTCCCCAGGGATCATTGTCAATATCAGCAAACCCACTTAGCTCAGTAAATTTTTTCCACACTATTAAATAAACCTATTCTTTTCCTCCTCTGGTATTTTTTATTAGAAAACTCCATTTCTGTTTAACAGACACTATTAAGTTGGGAAGATTAGTCAAAAAAAAAACAAAAGAAAAGAAAAGAAAAAAAAAAGCAACCAATTTTTTGTTCAAATACATAGGCTTTTTAAGTAATTATACCCAGAGTGGATTAGTGACTTGTAAATATAGTGACTCAGCTACCTTTCCTATATCTTCACCACTCTGCATTGTTGTCACACTCCACTGTGACTGAGTCTCATCAGGCACCTTGAGCTTAGCAAGTGATCTTGTCAAGTAAGCTTCAGTCATGCCTAAGGCTCAGAAGCTTRCTGCAGTCAAGCTGGGCTGCTCTGTCAGCAGAAACTGGAAGTAAAGCTCTCACTTGGGTTTTGAATATAGGGACCTAACTACTTTGAAATACCCATTTGTTGCTCAAATGCTGTGCATTCAGAAAGTGTTAGTTTTATTAATTTGGCTTTTATTTCACACATATTGCTTTTGCTGTGACACCTCTCCTTAGAGAGAAAGGGAGATAACTATCACCAGGATATACATTATTCCCTGAAGTGTTGAAGTAAAAAAACAAAAATAATAGTGCCTCTTTCATTGTGCTCAATTACTTGCAGATTGACTTCAAAATAGGGCTGTTTACTGCAGCATTAACTAGGTATCTCAGTAGAGGGATTATGCATTTCTTTTGAAGTGAATGTACAGATAACAGTGATTTTGGCCGTTAAATAAATGCAAGAACTACTTGAAGAGTTTGAAATATATATTTTTAAATAGTTAAACATACARGATATTCGTATTCATATTATCTAGTTGTAGTTGTATCCTTTATATCACTCACTAGTCAGGAGTACYTTCTGGACCACAGACTTCATTTCTGAAATGACAGAAGTTGCATTGCACATGTTGAGGTAAGGGAGGAGTATCAGTACAGAATCAATTTATTCCTTTCATTTCTGCCTGCTCTCCAGTGGGTTATGTGTCTCAAAGCAAGCAGCAAAGAAACCTGATCCTACATAAAAATAGTTTCYTGAAAATTTCAATTGCATTTCTCTGTGTAAAGCTATGACAGTGAACAGAGCATACATCTTGATATTTACTCATTTGTTTCTTGTGCTTTTATGTAAACAAATTAATTTGCATAACAATTGGAACTTTCTTTATAATTTAACACCATGTTACTGCATGTTCCTTGCTGAAATATTCTTCTTCAAATGTGAAAAGTCTATGACAAAATAAAGTAAGACCATCTTTTTTGACAGATAAGCAAAGATCGTTGATAGGAAAAAAAAGTTGGTAATAAGATTCTGTGTTACAATTCTACTGCTCTAATCCATGTCTGCACCCCTGTTGACTGAATTAGCACCAAACTTCAAGGGGTAGCACTACAAACACAAGGAGAAATATAGGAGGCAGTTAAAYTCTGAAATTCTTTTTAAAGCTTCCGAATAAAATCTTTGTAAGACAACCTTATTTCTGAATAACACAGAGTTGCTACACAAAGTARATTATAAATTAATAATCACAAGTCTTTACAGTAAAAAACTCAATTTCCTCTGAGTTTCATGTGAACAGAAAGAGCAACATGACCTACTTTGCTAGTCMAAATAGTTTTTAATAGCAAATAGTCACATAGAACTCGTATGGATGCCATAGAACCAAAGTTTACCGCTAGTTAGAATTTTTTAAAAATTAATAACTATTTGCCTTYTTGAAAGCAAAAAAATATAATACATACATGTTCACATACACATTACATATGTACTTGTATATATGTGCATTTAAATATATATTAATATCTTACTGATTTAKAATTTAGTAATGGGAAAAGCTAAATGTTTGCTTCTCTGTTTTATGAAAACCAATGTTTTGAAATGGACAGGCAGAGTATGGGTGATGACATACTCTGTATGTACAAGATCATTTAATTCACTCCTTACAGACAGTCCCACTGTGCTAGGAGACTTTGGGCTGATTCAGCTCAAACCATGGCAGGTGTCCAAATGATCTGGCATAAATTTTAGTCAATCCTCTCATAAACCTACCCATTGTCCCTTCTCCTTGGAAGCCAAAGTAATCATGGGTGCCTTTCCCCKTCACTGCCTTCTCTGTTGACCTCAGAGTCATGTAGTCCTTGAAGAACTTAGCAGGCAACTTTCTCCCAYTCATTCTTTTCTTCATTGTTTAGGTTTGTATGAAGAAAACCCTGCCCTCTTCCTTTCAGCCACCCCAATATATTTTCATGGGCCTGGGTTGTGCCCTCAGACTGGGGGCTATAAAGACATAGARAGTCTCTGAGGCACCAGAAATTAACTCATTCAAGGTTTGCATTTTTCCAGGAGGTGCAAGCACTTGAATTTGAACACACTGARAAATCAATTACAAGGGTTTTTTAGTCTAGGAAATGTATATCATTATATTAATGACATGAAATTAATATTTAGATATTTAGGATTGCTTCCTCATGATTTTTTAGTATTTGGAATGACAAAGATGTGGGAAAACAAGCATGTAGGTGCTAACATATTTTCCTGTTACRGTGACTGTCCTATCTATGCTATGTGCCAGTCTTTTCAACGTGATTCCAGGCTCAGCTCCAGACAAGCTTACTTATAGCTGTAGCAAAAAAGTAACTGGTCTTTCAYAACATTGTGCACAGAATCTGTTTTAGATGTTGCAATATACTCAAATGAGAAAAAATACAATACTTAATGTGTTTTGGAAATAGCACCAACATATGAATATAATGTCGTTCACTGGTGTTTAAGCCTCATGCCTTAGAGATGACCAAGATAAATAACCAGAACCATGTTAATCTTCAAAAATAACTTGTTCTTCATGTCATGAAAAATCCTTTTGTTCAAGTGATGGAGTTTACCCTGTAAATTAAATCTCTAAAGTAATGGAAGAAATAACCCATGACACTGGYGGGGGAAATTAAATTAGAGTCACTAATAGCAGGTCAGCACAGTACGACCAGAGGGAATAGAAGTGACCACATGAATGATAAGCAGGCCTTCCCTAGGCTGTGACATCTGTGTTCCAGTGACTGTGACAAACATTCATCCACGCTGCAAGAAATTCACAAGTCAGGTACCAGCATGTTTATTGTGCAGTCTGACACTGGTGGAGCCAAAGCATGCCTATATTTCCTAAGAAGATGCTCTGATTCCCTAATGAAGACCACTAAGACAAGTAAAAGTCTTTGACCCCAKTCTCTCTGCTAAATCAATCTGCCAGTGCTCTAGATAATCTTTTTTACTTTTTWAATTTATTTATTCATAAGCACGGAAGATATTTTCTAACTAACATAATTCCCAGTCCTCCTAACATTGATAAGTTAATGTAATTCTACCCTGGAGCAGTAAAATACAAGAAAAAAAAAGAGTGGAAAAATATAAAGAACAGTTTCTGGTTTGAATTGTAAAAATACAGTGCACGCTTTCTTTAAAGATTTGCACATCACTGCAATAGCCATTGGCAAAATAGCAGGGTGAGATTTTAAGGTAAAATGGAGTCTTGAACATCATACAAAGCACCTTTGAAGTTCGCAGCCTTATTTATTTACTAATACCTGGGCATAATCACTGATCTTCTGATGTAAACCTCACAATGTAACAAATAACATATGTCCAGAGAAAATAACAGTTTCTATAAAATACAGAGTTAAAGGGTAAAATCATATTCTACCACCTCTTTCCTCTGCATTAAAACAACTTGTTAATACACAACACCATTATTARCAAATACTTTCAGCAGGAATTAAGAATGCAGACAGCAAAAGAAGGGACAGTAGTATGACAAATATCAAAATACTTGGCAAARTAAGCATGTAAGTAAGAAAATAAATTAATCTTACAGCCTATGAGCTGTTCAGAAAATAAAAGAGGTTGAAAAAAAAGTTTGTTTAGATTATCTATRGGATACACGTGATCTTAACCTCTTAGTCATCACATTGAAACAAACAACATATTAAAATGGAAATTTCCCCAGAGTTAGTGATTTGCAAAATGAAATTATGAACTTGATATCTCTCATTTTCTTATATTAATTGTTTCCATTTAAGTGGTGGTTATGCTTACTTAGATCAGGCTTACTAGTGATGATTTGGCAGTATTATTATGYGGCTTAAAAATCCAGAGGTACAGCAAGGATAAAGTGCTACTAAAAATACCAGTCAGTGTTTTCTAGTGTTGCTGTAGAATTTGAGATTTCCAAACAACATCCTAGTACAAAAGCTCCCCTTRTTCCAAGGCTCAGGAAGTCTTCAGAGGCAGAGTATCAAACACTCCAGTTCTGCAACACCCTTCCTTATCACTGAAAACTTCTCTTACATACACACTGCACCTTCCTGTAGGCACTGAGATCCGTCCATTATAAACTGGAGTACGGTCATGTAGGAGAAGTGAATACAAGTGACCTCGTCCCTGATAAGTAATATGTGTTAATTAACCAATACAGCCTCTCCCCTGATGAGTAACAGCTATATCCAATAAAGGTAAGTGTGATAAAAGGGAGTGGGTTAGCTAGAGAGGGGGAGGATTATGAAGGAGGAACTATAAAGAAGAAGGATTCTGGGGTGGGAGGATCACTGCTGTGAGGTCAGTCTGGGTCTGCAGTCACAGTCTAGCTGGGTAAAAGCCTGCATTCAGAGTCTGCAAGCTAATCCATGCAGTYAYGGATTAGCAGGAAAAAAMCAGCAGCCAGAGGCTCCAAGGGAAACCTATAACAGGAGCTTGCTGCAGCCAGAGCCAGTGAATAGCTGGAKTTGGAATGGCTGAGCTGTAAAAAGGAATAAACCWGGGCCCTTTTTATGCTGTGATAAATAAGAAATCTGTGTCTTGGCTCATTTCTGACCTCTAACAGGAGGGCTGTTRCAACAAGGTCAGATGGCACTAATGATAGCAGGAGTCCTGAAGAAATGACTAGCTGAGGACTAATGAACAAAATGAAAATAAGGTACAGTGTTCCAGTCAGGAAATACTGCACAATAAATTCCAYTAATTAGTTAATTAATTAAAGCCCAACTTTTATACACTATACTATAGACTGGATTTCAGAGCTTGCTAACACACAGATTCTCTTAATTAAAATTTTTAAGAGTTTTAGCAACCAGTTCTAGAATCCATAAACTTCACATGTAGTAATATTCTTTTTCTCAAATAAATATTCTGACAAAAGCATTGGACTTCTTTTCCAAGAAAGCTAAAGAAAAGGTGTACCATAGAGCTCCTCAGAACTAACTCTTCAGAAGTACAGAAATAATTAAAAKAAAACCCTGTTGTGCCTCCAGAGTTAAGAAAGAAAAAAATACCAGCTGCACATCTCTTTGAAAAAGAAATTTTGTAAGGCAACTTTTCTAACTTCTACTGACCTACTATTACAGCTAAGGAAAATTTCAGGGCTGGACCAACTGCAGAGTAGGGAGACAGACAGTTCCTTCTGGGAAGTTCTGGGCATCAGATGAAAAACAGCATCAGTATAAGAGGAAAAGCTGAGAACCCTTATCTTCTCAAAAAWTTTAGGGCTGAATTTTTTGAAGGCCATATTAACCCTTTATGGGCTTTAACTAAAAGAATTGTCCTTGTCAGACAGTCCTTYCCTAGGTCTAAAAATCACTGTTCTACTGCTTCCCAACATTTCCAAATTTACTTCACAATTCATCTCCTTCTTCAGAGAAATTAACTGACTCTTTAGTGAGTTAAAAAGAGGAAAACAGGTAAAATCAGTCCTTCATCCTTTCTCCTGGGAAGCCTGTACTAGAAAGCAGAAAGAACTTTGAATGCRGAGAGATTTCTTTATGAAAAATGACACTAGTATYATTTTTWWWAWTWWTWWTTTTTTTGCTGGATGCAAAATTCAGCACCTGAAATTGTCCTGGAGCTGACTCGTGTCAGAAKACTTTGGGACTCTGGGAGCCCATCAAAAACAGGTATGGTGCCAGCCATGAGTCAGAAAAAAAAAGACAAGTACCAGCTTGTTTAAACCTTTTACCTGCCTCAACATGAATTATAGTTATCTGGGAGGACAGACTATGTACTCAGACTCCCACAAACTTAGTTGGACAGAAAMAATCAAAGGAGACAAATATTTAATMTCATCCATACTTGCTTTCTTATGTTAGTTTGATAACAAGCAAAGGCAAGAGGATAAACAAAAGCTCTTCTGAGCTCCTGGTTCACTTGGGGYATGGAGTCAAAGCAGATGTGGTTCTAGTCCAYAGTTAAATGAAAATTTGCATGGAARTCCTGTGGCTGAGCAGWGAAAAGTGTGTTGTAAGGATAGTGTCCCTTTTTGCTTTCAGTTGAGAGGTGCTTGACATACAGATGTCGAATTGCCCCAAAATACCAAGTCCTGTTCATTTTTGGAAAATAAAAGCTTTGATCACAAATTAATCTTCTGGCAGTTGGTAAAGAAAAACAATACATTATAAAAATTAAAACTAGTTGGAAATATCTTTCTCGTGTCTCCTTTTCCCCTACATCCAAACTTAAACCTAAAAATTGAGTAATAATAGAAAAGATTCTGACATCATGTCAAGTTATCTGAATGTACTTACACTGGCTTGAAATCAGAATAATTTTTAGTGAAACTTGGCTAGTAATGTMATTTAAAAACCAACTTAATTCAGCTCCCTATTCTTACAATTGTGAACCAGAAACATGTAAAAGGTGAGTTTTAAGGAAAGAAACTGTGGTTTAGTTCATTAAGGTWTAAATGATGCACATGGGAAAAGGATAAGGTRTGTGGRCACTGGGATAATAAAGTCCCCAAAGAGAACTCCCACACTTTAGTGGYGTGGTATATACAAAGATGATACCCATGGTTTGAACTTTCAGATTTTTCAGGCACTTTTAGCTGATCTAACTGTGAGTTGGAGAGCAAAGAAATTATCTGGTTTATTTGCCCATCCTCAAGCATAGCTTCCCACTCCTCCTTTGGGGCTGCTGCTGGATAGTGTACCTTTGGCATGCTCCCAGGGAATTCAGTCTAATAATTATAATGGATTTTTTGGTGRTTGTTTGCAGATGAATCACAGGATGACAAGCACTGTGAAGAGAAGACTTGGAAGTGGGAGCAGGTRAGGCAGAATTCCCCTTTTCACATGGAAATAGCCTCAGTTCAGTGTGTGTCAGAACYTGAGAGTCCACCCAGAGTGGTGTGCTCTTAGTACCAGTCTGATGGATTTCTGGAATTTCCTCGTTGTTACTCATCCCAGAGCAGAAGGTAATAGTGTTGGGGGCTTACACTTAGCCTAGAACCAGGCCCAGAGCCATATGCATGGCCTTGTCGAGGAATGTGTGTACATATTTCTGTAGATCTTCATGGTGTGACAGGCAGGTTTATCTGTGTATGTTTATAAATATGTGCTTATTCAAATATATACAGATCACATACAAGATATACAGAGATATTAAACATTCTTAAAAGCCTTCACTAACAGCAGGCTATTTCCAATATTACTTTGATTTGCAACACTTCTCTCACCTTCTAAAGACAATWAAGAAGGTAAAAGTTGCACAATAAGTAGCACCATTATGAATTAATTTCATACATTTTTTCATATTAGCATAGAGAATGATGAATTAATTTTTTATTCAAATAACACTCATTTCAGCCTCCAGTAAGTTACCTCATAATGTCCTGTTAGTTAAATGCACCATCACAATAAAAAACTAACAAAAATGGCACTTAAATAATGACCTAAAACAAAATTTCAAACTTTTTTACTTTAAATAATGAGCCCTTAGAGAAGCTGAATTAGCACTAGAAATTAAGAAATGTTGCAATATGGTAAGAATATGTTTTTTAGGTAATGTCAGTTCACAACAGCCAAGGTCAGTAGTTCCACCTCCCACTTTAATTGCACAAAAAGTGAGGAGAAAAAAAAAAGAGAGAGAGAAAAAGACAAATCCTTCTCTAGGGCCCACATAGACTCCCCCATGTGCCCAGAGGGATAAAAGGAAAATCATATGTTCTAGCTTCAGTATTAAAAGAATAAATGCYAGCCACCTACCCATGTGTCATTRTCAAATTCCATTAGTACACATCTACTTGTGTGCAAAAGTCTTTAATAGAAATATTATATAAGGTAACATTGAAGAACACAGTCTATCCAGGCATGAGTTTCCTTTTCAGTACAACCAACTGAACAACTGTCCTTCAGCTTGTTTCCTAATTATCTGTGTACAAATACACAGAGATTAATTTTACAACATAAACCTCTTCTAGTATATCGGAAATGTCATCTACAGTTCTTATTGTTTTTGCCAGTGGCATATGCAAAATGCTGTAGAAATTCAGATATGCTTATCTTATGTATTAGACAGACTCTAAAATATCATGAAGGATATTTTTACTATTTTACTATTTACTTCACTGTTTTTCCTAAAATTTTTGTCATCAACACTGAAATTTTTGCTCAAATTTCAAACTGCACCAGTCTACAGATAGGAACAGTGAATACATGCCCTGATTTACAGAGATTTTGATGCATTTTTTGTTTTAAACAAAAAAAAAAAATCCAGTTTAGCTAAGAGATTCAATGAGCCTATGAATTTTTAATTTGATGCACACCTGCTCACCCATGCACTGATGTAGACACACAATCCAATAACTAACACTGGCAGCACTGAGCACAGAACAGGACCCAGGCTGTAAACACAGGCTACATCTGTGCTAGTGAATTTAAAACACAAGTGAGTTGCATGCTGTAGTTTTCCATACTGTTAAATGAGTAGTGCAGTTTTGGCCTGAGCCAACCACTAATATCCTTGGGAATGCCCAGGGTGTATCTACAGTTGGTCAGGCTGGAAACTATCAGGCTAACAAACCTTTTCATGGCAGAAAGGGACAGGAGAGCTCAGCCATGTGAATTCAAACTCTGCCATGGCARGCAGCCTCAGGGCCAGAGGACAATCTCTGGTTTATTTGCTGTGTAAATGTAACTACAGATTTGCACCAGTAGAATGAACACACCTCCTAATAAATAGAGTTGTTCAGGAATTTCCGGTGAAATTATTATGCTTTTTTTTTTCTTTGGAAGGTTCTGGTTCATTAAAACTCAGACCTTTTGCAGAAATTGATCGTATCAGTTTCAGCAAAGATAGAATAGCTGATCAAAATTAGAGAAAAGAATSACATTCTTGTCATTAGAGACAAGCAACCAGAAAAGTTAATGCTGATAGGATATTTACTTGGCATGTGAGGTAATGGAGTTCAAGTCCCTGTTTTGAATCAGCTAGAAGAAAGGCTTGTGCTTCTTATTCAATCTGCACAAATATTTTGAACCAACAGCTAGTCTGAAATGAAATACATCTATTTTTCCATTCTCTATTTTTTAACCTCATAAAGTAAGGTTTCAGTCCATGGGGAAGGGATTGCTAAACCATTTCCCAGAAAGTTCTAACTATAAATTATATCTCCATCTTTATCCACTCTCTACTTTGACATCCGCCAAATACCAACTCAAAAATCAAAGTTTCTCTATATATAGCAGGGGCTAAGCACAAAATTTTGATCTTTGATTTGATCCTGCAATAGTATTTAAGTATAGGTCATAATGACAAKAATGGCAGAATGACATACAAAAAACATTCAACTAAAGGAAATGTAAATGGTTTCTTAGGGAGACCAGTCAATACTTAATATTGTTACTTAAAATAACTTAGATAAGGTGCACAATAAAGGATATGGTTCTGATCACAGGAGTTACTCAATGGGAGATCACCAGAAAATTTTATAAGGTATGGATATGGATACTTTCCTCCAAAAAGATGCCATTTTGTCTTGGGAGTCAGGAGTCAGGAAACACAATGACTTCAGCATTTCAGGCATAGCCAGTACTGTAACACCGAGCAGAAACACAAATAGAATCAAAATGGTGTGCATGATTCAGTGAGGTTGTACAATGATTTTTATTACAATATAGCTAACTTTCCTAAATTTATAGTATAGCAAACTGTGTTGAAAATGTGAAACACACAAGACAGGTTCTTTTGCAAAGTGTTGTTATTATTAAAGTTATAGCTTGCTTTTGCTATTCTGTTAGGCTCTGTTTACTACCAGAATTTATAGTCACCTAATTTTTTCTCAATTAGCTATAAGCATTTTATTTATGCTGGCTAAATTGAATTGCACTGTCAGCAGAGTTCATGCTGTACCCTTGTCCCAAAAAACTAATGTCTTCAAACTCATTCTGAACTGATGACATCTGTTGATAATCACAACATCTCTTAGTCATACATGTACAATTGCCTCATCCTGGTACACAGGAGATTTAAGGACTTTCTTCAAAATAGGTCACAATTTTGCAACACCTCAACCAGCTCCAGTATTACACATGAAGTGTCAGAAGGTTCCTGCTCCAGTTGCCTGTATATGAAGCCATGGGATGAGAATAAAAGTAGTCCTCTTTACTCCTTTGCATGTACATATGTCTTTATTCTACGTACAGTTTTTTTCCTTTATGCTTTTTTCTACTTTTTCGTTTTTTCTTTTTTTGGCACAAAAGAAGAAAAAGCTTGTATCTCCTCTTTTTGTTCTCATGGTCTCATGCTCTCAAAAAAAAAAAAAAAAAAAAAGAAGACTGCTGAATTTAATGCCTCTGTATTAGAAGATTTAGCGTGCTTTTCAGCCTGTCACTGAACTGATGAAAGGCAGCACAACTACACACTTTTCCCCACTGAGCTCAGATAGGTTTGTTCACTAGAGTTCAAGTCTCCTGCCAACAACTCACTGCAGTTCCAAAGTATTCTCCTTACATATCCAATCTGTAGGTGTGGATCAGCCCATGCCCCTTCTGCCAGGCCATAAATTTGGCAGTTTTAAAGATTTAATAGAAAGGTTTCTGCAGTGGCAGCTCTATTTGTAGCACAYCTCCCTTCCTATAGTTGATAGAGGTCTGCTGATCAGCCATAAAGTTCAAYTCTCCAACTCCTTATCAATCAGCTTCACTGTGTGGCCCACCTCAGGAAAGATTTATACAAGGTAGTGCAGATTCTTCACAGTGAATATAATAATTGGGGGAAAGAATAAATCTTCTATTGTTCTTCTAATACACCAACTCTTTCAATGGATTGTTTCATTGTGATGTTAATTCAAAGATGGTACAGAATTTGGAATCTGTGGAAAGGTGCAATAAAATTCTTAAATAAATTTAAAAATTCCTTTTTTGAAAATTCCAGTTACTTCCCTGTCACACAGTCTAGGAATGATACTCCCCAATTCAATGCCCCTACCAAGAGTCTTCATGTGCTGTTCACTCATTCCCCTGCTTTCCCCTCCTCCTTCCCCTATGGCAGGATGGAGAGGAGAATAGGAGGCACAAAAGGTAAACATGAGTTGACATCAAAACAATTTGCTGGAAACAGCAATGAGATAAGAAAATGAACAGTGACAGTGACAGTACTAATGACAGAGGATACTAGAGAGGAACAGTTCACACAGAGCCCCCCTGGCTCCTTCTGCCACACTTCTGCTCTTTCTGCCACACTCACTCTGGAATGAACCTCTTCTCCCCCAACGAGTTCCTTTCCCCCACCTCCCACAAYGATGTKRTGTGRTATAGAATAACATCCTGGTCCTGGCTCTCTCCTGGCTTCTGGAAAAATAAACCTTGTCTTGGACAAAAMCAGGACATCTCCCAGTCTTAATGATCCTGTTCATGCCATGAAGCAAACATTCTCTGTCCCTTTTATTTCAAACCAGCCCATCATGGTTCCCTTTTTGAAATTCAAAAATATTGAACCTCTCTCCCAGTCTTGGCTAATGTCTGCTATTCCAGAAAACATGAGTGGGAACAGATAGCAAGGTACTTCRGTCTTGTTGAGAAGTGGATTTCTTTCTCAAGAACAAAAGAAGTTATCTGGCTTAACCAATATAGATTTCCTTTCTCTCTCTATTAGTGCARACAGGGCATGTTTAATTTAACTTGCTAGGCAGGGCTTCCTGGGATCTATTCTGAAATAACTTCCTGAATAAATGAATTTCYAGAGTCAGAGACTGGTTAAAAAAGAGAAGACTCAGTCTCCTAAAAAGGAGGCAAGGGACAGTGCAAGCACAAGCTGCAAAACTCTCATCTCTTTCATCATAAAGACTATATTGAACTGTTTGGAAAAGGAAGCAAAGTTTCCTTCCATAGTTTCTACTTTCAGACCTGCCAACCACTGAGCAGTTACAACAGCTAAGCAATACATGGCCATCTATCACAACAAAAGATATGACAGAACTGTCAGTGTTAGGAAAACAACACTCACAAACCAAGCTGTAGATAGAAGAAACACACAGAATTTCAATCAAARCCTGCTGCTTTGCAGTTCTACTTATATTTGCATCTTTCAAAATCCTTGTTGTCAAAATCCTTTTAATCAAGAGTATGTCACTCCAGTTTTAAAGGTAGTAAARTTATATATTTTGTAGTTTAAATTACTGAGAAGAAGCAAAAAATCAGAGAAGAAAGCTAAAATATTAAGCAAACCAGAGAATAAACCAAAATATTCTTGCATGGCACACTAAATTCAACTAATTAACTGCTGCATCTTGTCCATTTYACATTCTTGTTTAACTTACTCTGTAACATTTGCAACCTTTGGTCAAGTTCCTGTACACTGCCATGCACTCTTCTTCAAACCAGTCAAAAGGTTAAAACTTTTTTATAGTTTCTTTAATACYGTTAACCAAACAACACCTTTTTAGAAAACTCTAGATTTCTGGTCTTTTGAATAAATGTCCACTTTGGAAACACAGAGGGCAGAAACTCAGATCCAGACTGCTTTCAGAGTGTGAAACATAAAATAATAGAAAAGTGGGAAAAGTTAAAGCCAGTCCAGATACAAGAGAAAGGGTGTAATTTGAAAACAATCTAGGCGACCTTGATGAAAAATTCAAAACCACATTTGAGGGCAGTTATGCTATACATTGATCATTTGCTGAAGTCACAATAATTTGAGTCCTCACAGTATCAGGCCCTGCTTCAAAACAGGTCACTCATTTCTCAAGTATTTGAACCAACCTTTGTGTTYCAGCAGTAGGGTTTCTCCAGTGTCCAGTGAGAGCTAGAGAAATTACCTAGAAGTATAAAGTTTATAATATGAAAGACTAAATATCCCAGACACAGTGAGACCCCAAGGAGAAATCCTTGACTTGGTCACKAAGTTGGGYATGTCTGAATCCCTCTTTCTGGGGATATCAGCACAATAAATCTTATAAAGTTGGACTCATCAGTGGTTATTTTATATATAAATCTTCAACTTTTCTTATGCAATAAAAGACGGGTGATCTGTGTCACCTGTACATGTCAGTGTAAACAGTCCCAACACTGCAGGACTGTGCTACAGAAAGGTATGTGATCCATTAATAATGTTAGCTGCATCTTCCYTGCTGACCTGTTCCTCAAAGAGAATTAACACTTTTCCATTCCACTCTTGTTATCCCTGTCACAAGTCCAAGCCATGTATCTGAAACTTCAAATCTAGTTTGTTTTTTAACATGTGCGAGAGAAAAATATGTAATTTAATGTGACAATGATGAAAAAATTTTAATAGGAAAAATATTTAGTGAAGTTTTACCTAACAGTTAGTGTCAATTCATTAATCACAGAATCACAGAATTGTTTTGGTTGGAAAATCCTCTGAGGCCATGACCTGTGACTGAACACCACCATGTCAACCAGACCATGGCACTCAGTGCCCCGWCCAGTCTTTCCTTGAGGACCTCCAGGGATGGTGACTCCACCATCACCATGGGCAGCCCATTTCAGTATGTAATTATTCTTTCTGTGAAGAAATTCTACCTAATGTTCAGCCTAAATATCCCCTTTTGTGCTACTGTTAATTGCCTGGGAGAAGAGGCTTTTTTGAATAGCAGGTCACYAGGAATGACCCCTTGACCAGTGTTCTCCTCATTGTCATGCATTTTGGTTAATGAACTGTTAAGTCCCATATCACATTAGAGATACTGATTGTATTAATAATCAATGGCTGAAAGTCCATCACCTGTGTAGTTCTCCTTGAATACACTTYAATACCAATCTTTTTTCCCTGCCTCTATGAACTATTTCTGGCAGCAGTCCTCTGATCTCAACCAAGTGACCTGACTGCTTGARATGATGAACAAAATGGAAAAGAAATGCTTGGAAGAAATTGAGATAAATTGAGAATGACCACACTGAGAGGTCTGGGGTTTATGAAAGGGAATGAAAAGTCAAAATAAAGCASTTCTAGCTGGTTTCAAAACAGAAGAGTTCTGCACACAGATTCAGTTCTTTCTGGTAGGATCACAGAAGAGAAACAAGTTTCTGGAAGAAAAAATGCGTTCCACAAAGCTCAAAGCATCTTTCCATTAATCCAGGAGCAACAGTTCTTCCTAACTACTTATTTATATTTCTTTCACACACTGACCCTCATTTCTTTTATTGTCATACYTCACTCTATTTTGAATCAATCATGTTGTATGTGTTTATGTTGTAAAACTCATTTTCATGTATGTCATCTCCCTTCAATTTCACTGTCTTTGCTATAGAATARAAACACACAAAACAAATCTCCCTTGAGCAGGAGTCTTTGACTTGGTTTCAGAGATGCTAAACACTCACAGTTGAGGTCTCTGATTATCATGTAATTTATTACATTTCATGTCCTTGCACAGTTCAGCAAGGTACTCATTTTCCCTGTTCCTCTCCATCACATCTATTCCTCTCGGTTTAGTTTATTTTCAGTATTTTTGTACTCTTTCAAAGAGCTTTGTATCTTCTTGTAGTATTCTCTTACTTTTTCCAGAAAACTTCTGTAACTTTTTTTTTTGCATGTTCCATTTTGAACCTGGGAAATCTTTCCAGGAGAATGTCTACAAATGGATAAAACTGRCACAAAAATATATGTCACTATAATTGGCATATTCTTTGAGCMCTGGTTAAGTTCCCTCCTGTCAAACAAGAAGACCATTATTATGTACACACCTTCACAAGAGCTATAAAATGTAGCAGGCAAAACAGCCTAAACTGAGAGAATTTTTATTTAGTTTAATTTATTCCCAATTAAAAAAACATGTATTCAGTAATTCCAGTATTAATAATTTTTAAAAAATCATTGTTTTTGCCGCCCTTTACAGACTGTCTTTTCAAATTGCTTCAATAAGGTGACAGGCAGCACAGAAGGTTGGAGTGGAGTGAATTGTTTTCTTTCTGCTTCTTTTATTGTTTTAATGGCTTTTCCCTGCTCCTTTGTGCTCCTTACTGGGTTTTCTCCACTCCTCTGTGCATTTTAGTATCAGTCCATAGGCAAGAGTCTTTTGGGTCTCAGCTTGGGTCTACCTGAAAGCCMAAGCCCCTTCAGACTGGAGTGCCTCCTTCTAAGTGTGCACTCWGGGCTGCATATTTCCACAGCTGTGYCCCGTCTCTCTGTGTGCCTCCTTGCATTTCTCCCAGAGTAACTCMCCACATATCTCCTCATATGCCTGCTCCCCTTGCGGCTGCTGCCCCTTCTTAAGCAGGTTTGAGCAGATGCTCCATGTGCTTTCCTGGTTTACTGAATTTCGGGCACCTGATGGGTTTGGGCATGTGATTGATTTATATCTAAAATCGATAATATCATTGCCACACTTTGCATCACTTTTCTAAAATTCACTGAGATTAAGAAATGCAGAAAATCTTCAAAATTATTAAAATCATTCTACAGGTTAACCATCAGAGTTTGCTGAAAGAATTATGCTGACCATATCCTTTTGTTTCTAAATGATACACTATAACATTAATTTCAGGGATGTCTTMGCTCCCTTCATGCCAATGAAGTCTATATTTAGGTCACTCCCATGAATCAAGCTTTTCTGTGATGAAAATATAATCTCTTGGTGCAAATGTCTCTTTGTTCTGTGCATGTTTAAGTTTTCCCATTTCAAACTTATTGCATGAAGAAAATTATTATAGCAACAGCCCCCCACCCCAAGCCCCCTCAAATAAAAGTCCTTATTAAAATTAAATAAAGGATGCATGGAAAAATGTCAGGCATAGTTGAAATTCCTGTTCCAAACTCTGTGTCTAATAGTCACTGTCAGCTGTTTTCATAAAGACTTCTCAGATTTAAGCCCAAATCAYGTCACATGGCACTGACTTTTAGAASAGCAACCCAGCTATCCATCATTACAGCGCCCAGAATTGTAAACCCAGGAATGGGCATCAGCTTGTCAAATTTTCACAAAATATGTCCAGCATGTCTCATCAGTCACAAACAGTGAAGGACAAATGCAAGAACAACCACCTGGTCAAAGTGGTTAAGAAGGAGCAGTAAAATTAGTTCMGTTTCCTACTGTTCACCTTCCCAGCTTGTTTGCAAGATAAGCTCTCTGTATGTTGTATTGACTTTCAGAATTAAGGATCAAAGGCATCTTCACCTTCAAATACCCTTTAGATTTTTACTTATAGTGTCTTAAAAGGAAAGGAGGGAGGAGGCAAATAAGTGCTTTCTCCTAATCTCTCTAACTGGGTGGAATTCATACGAGAAAATCTGCCCAACAAATGCTATTTTACACGAGTAAAAATACTATTAATCTGTCATCCTTTATCATACTTGGATGATCATTAAGCCAAGCAAGCAATCTGTTAATGTTTACAATATCTGATATTCCCCAAAAATATACACAAACTAATAGGAGGAAAACAACTCTAATCCTGCCCTACTGCCAATGGGGATTAATTTCATTCAAATAAACATGTTTATGAAAATAAAGAAAAATTCTTTCTGCAAACAGCTGGTTAAGTTTGACTGGTTTCTTTAATTCATCCAAATAGACCATTTASACTGGGTGCAGTAATTGTTCTTCTCCCCCTGCTGTTGCTTTGTTAATTGCTAATGTTGGTGTGTGTAAATACCAATTAAATCTGTTCCGATTTACTCTTTTTAACTGGTGCTTAGATTTTAAGGGGAAAAATGGCTTTTTAAATTTATATAGACAGTGTGTGTCCTTTGTGATTTTCACAGCCTGTTCCAGTTAACAACAAATGAAGATAAATACGAAGCAAAATCTGTTTGGTTCTTCTATAGAACAAATAGCCCCATTTACAAGGTGTTACCAAATACCTGCCATTTTCTTATCCTTTACTTATTTATATTTTGATCATTAAATTCTAACCTTTTAGCCCACTTGGTCACTTGYTTGTGATTTCCTATGTATCAACCACGGAATAATGACAATGCCAAGGTAAATGTTATCTTACCAATTTACCTCAGTGTTAATTGCCAATGCTTTGTTGGTGAAGGGTGACAGTAATAACAAAGGAGATGATAAAGAGAAATGAAATTCAAGTGGAGCCCAAGAAAGTATGAAAATGCCTCCTTGGKTTTTATGTGTTTTACTTGGCCCAAGTAAGCATCATTCCTTTAAATCATCATTTCAGACTGCTTTCTTCTGACATTCGGGGGATAATTTAGCAARCTGGTCTGGTAAGGATGATTGACTACAGATGTAATACTGGGTAGACCAAACCAGAGGTGAAATGAAAGCAATAAGAAGGAGGGAAAAAAAAAAAAAAACAA